>UCOM01000016.1:0-296071 GCA_900474385.1 Ormyrus pomaceus | reverse complement strand
GGGGGGGGGGGGGGGGAGGCCAGAAAAACGGGGACGCGGCGTCGTCGTCATCGCGCGATAACGTCCGGCTCGAGTTCAGCAGACGTGACGGCGCTAAGCGACGTATCTCCGGATTGATCTGCCTGTACAAGGAAACCGACGCCCCGCGCACTCCAAGGCCTCTTCCTCCTCCGGGGGGGTGGCTGAGCGTCGTCCGCGAATTACGCTCGGCACGCTATATACGCAGAAGAGTGATGGCGGGCTCTATTTTCGGAGGGAAAATGTCGACGGCGATCGCGTGCGTTTGCTCGTTGCTCGCGTTAATTGCGGGGATCGGCTCGCTGGAAATGATTTCTTTGCCGCTGAGAATGAGGTTCAAGTGGTGACGGACGAGTGTGGTCGGACGCCGGGATTGGATTTTAACGCAGTGCTCCGCAAACGGTGTCGCTGACGCTTCGTGCATTATAGCAGAGTCGAAGCTGTTGGACCCTGAATAGCATTGAATACTTTGCTTGCGGCAGATGTTAGAAGCTGTTGAATCTGTAGAAGCTCAAACCGAAGTACCACATAGCGTCTATCAAGCACTGATTGTCGAACCATTTCAGGAATGTAATTAACTGCAATAGCAGGTTTACAGGCAGAGTATGTGCAAAGCATTACGTACATAGGTCGTATCCAGGGTCTACAGGTTAAGCCAACGTACTAAAATGCTGCGAATAAGCAAAGATAAAGAATCTCATAGCTCTAATTAGAAACAAAAGCTTTTGCTCTGTATGCAATAAACAACTGGAGGGAAAACGAGAAGGTTGCAGTTTTACTTGATTGCATTTCGGGCGAAAAAGTGATAAACGGAACATCGGCTTTTGAAAAAAAAAAAAGTAGTTCATACTCCACTGTTCAGGCGTAGGCAATGGATTTTTCAGCAATCAATGTCTTGCGCACGATTTTTCGGAATGAAACCCAATCCGCTCTTGAAATCCATCCCGTCGACATGGGAACTATTTAACTTGAATTTTTTTTTTATTTTGCATCAAACTAAACATTATTTACTGACGATAGAATTTAGACATTTTTACTACTATGTCTAAAAGCAGCCGATGTTTAATTTTCAAATCAATAATCTACCCTCATCAGGATTTACTACAAAGTAGTTGTTGCGCTTCGATTACTATAAATACAGCTGTGTTTACCGTTGCGACGGCAGCATATATAGCAAATAAAGACCAGCCTCTGGGGGGAACTTACATTATGACTTGTGCGTAAACGAAAGTACCCGATAAAAAGAGGTTTGCCAATGCCAAATCCAAATTGAATTCCATTCTTCAAAACAAAAATTCCCTATTCAAACGAAGTACAACCCTATTTAGATTCGCGGAGGCGGAAATCGTAATTTCCGTCTAATTAACGGACGACTCTATTTTCCGGGAGGCCGAACAATGGGCCGCATCCTCGGCTGAATGCGGGGACGGAAAACTCGGCTCGGTTCGCCCGGCAAAAATTAATTAACCTCGCAGCTAAGCTAATAACCGATGCTTCATCAGGCATTCAAAGCCCGCGCTCACGCACGGCGAAAAAGAGGCGAAAAAAAAAAAACGAGTCGCCGCCTTTCAACGGCCGGAGAGAGGCCTCCCTCTTCTAATTTCGAACGCGCGGCGATCGCGATACGAGAGAGAGCCGCGTCGTCGTCGTCGTCGTCGCTCTCGGCGCGATAGCATTGAAGGAAAAGCTGGACGAGGGATATATATACGTTATATGTATATACTCCGTTGCCGGATTGAATGCGATGAAATTTTCTCCCCCGGGAGAAAATGACGTAAGCGTATTTAGTCCTTTTTTTCTCTATCCGCCCTGGACGGGTGTAGGCAAGCTTGGGGGTATAGCCTGTTTTTTTTTTGTTCACCCTCTATCCTACACGAAAGAGCCTCTATGCATGACGGCTAAACTCGCTCGCCTGGAAAAAACCTCTTCGAATCGAAAATCGAAATTCCGGACGAGGTGCGCCGTGTGTGCGCAGCTTTTCACGTCGGCTCGAGGGCTTTTCTCCCACGCTCTCTCTCTCTCTCTCTCTCTCTCTCTCTCTCTCTCTCTCTCTTTCTCTCTTGTGCGCTGCTCTCGGTACGTTGGTCGATTTAATTAAAGTTCCGGATAGAATAATGATTCAAATGTAATTTTTGCGCTTTGATCTTTGGGTTATTGATGAAATATTGGTAGAAAGTATATTGGATGAATTTAGGAGGATTTCTGATATAAAAGAGGGGGAATGCGATTATTCGCGGTGAAAAATATTGCTTGCGGTTTTTTTTTATCGCGATGGAATAAAAAAGACTGGGTTTAAATTTTTTAAGAGATGTTAAAAAGAATATCTGATTTTACCTTCGACCATGATGAAAGTTATTTTATTCTATAGCCTTTTCTATTATATTTTCAAAAGCAAAATTTGATAGTTTTTAATTTAACATATATTTTTTTAAATTATTGTTTAAAAAAAAGAAACACGATAAGACACACAAAGCTTTTAATAAGTTGAAAAAAAACCGAGCCTATTAAACAAAAAAATTGATATAGTAAAGAATTTGATCGAAAATTAGAAGTCACTAAAAAGCCATAAATTTTATTACGAGCGCAGCACATAATACGCCATTATTTTCGAATCTCAATACGAATTTTTCCATTCAATTTGGCACGAATGCCTCATATATTTTTCTTCCGCCGTTTCTTAAACACGTACATACACACACACGTACACACACAGCCATTCATGACCATTCGCTCCGGCAGCAGGAAATGCCTAGTCCTCATCGGATATAAAAGGCAAAGGCGACAGAAAATCGTTTTCCGCACAACAGGTGAGATTGATTTTCGATCTGCGCTCGACTTTTCGAAATGACTATTCGGATCTTTGCTTCGCCCTCTTGCCTTTTCCCTTCCTTTCATTGTCGATCGACGGAAGGTGAAGAAAGTATGGAGTGAAACTGACAAATAGTACTTTCGTCTGTTTTCTTTCCAGTGAAGTTTAGAAATTTTAACTGCAAATAGAGGTTCTCGAAGAATGTTTTTAGTTTTAATTGAATGCTGGAAAGTAGGAGTTTGAATATATATGAATTCCATCGAGACGGGGAACTTTACCGGTATTTGAGCATCCCTTAACGATTCGGCAGAAGTTAGAGTTTGTCAAAGTTGCCTCCGATATCGAAGTTACTGTCAGCGATCTGCAGTTTCTCGTCAAAATGCCAGTCCTGATCAAATTATAAAATTGTCTGTCAAAGAGGAGAAGTGATAAAGTATCTTTCATGAAAGAAAAATACTTTACAGAATAAATTTTAGCAGTTTAACGTGGAGATCCGTAAGAACTTACAGGAATAGTTTTCAATTGAATTAGTTAGATTCATTTATTCTCTTCAAATTATGTACTAAGAAAGTATAAAAAATTTTATTTTCTGCACAAAATTCTTCAATTCTCAGAAAAGTATTATTTTTAAGTCTCTTTTTATTGTTGGATACACTTTTAGTTTGATTAAAAAAATAATTTCAGGGAGATGAAATTTAGTAAAAATTGTGAACCCTTATTCAGTCTAACCGTTTATTCATCGGTTATAAATTTTTCAATTTCATTTAACTACCTAGAAACCATCATAAATATAAAGTTTCGTGAAAATTTTGCTGCTCCGATTGTTCTTTTTTGTAAGTCATTCAGTCACATTATTTTTTTTTTATTAATTTCAGTCACATTATTTAAATAAGAACAATCAGTTTTCCATATTTCTCGGACTCTCCCCCGTGAAATTATCAGACTAAAGCCGCGCAGTTCGCACGAATTCGAACCTCCTCGTACTCGTTCAAATTTATGAGGCGGAGGGGGGGAGAGGTTCGGGATACGAATAAAGATATCAGTTTTATGTAAACTAAAATAAATTGAGCAATATATATCCCTTGACAAAAATAAAACCTTGTTATCGGGAAGTTTTCCCGGAATTTCGGTTTAAAGTATTCATATTTTCGTGCAGGTGCGGCACGTAGCCCCGGATATTGCCGCACGAGTAAAATAATTTTATTGCTCGGTTTTTCAGCGTTTTCATTTCAGGAGCTTCCTTAAATTTATAAGGTACCTTATTCCCTTGGAGACACGATTTTGAATAATTGGACGTTTCCTATTAAAACCATAAGTATTGCAAATTCGAAAGGCCATTCTTCTCAAATTTGCATTTCAAACTCTAAAGTGCTTTTACTGACTATTGTATCTACACATCGACGTTAGCGCAACTTAAATTATCTCCTATAAATCACCTGCGCGCCGACGAACCTATAAATAACCTCCGCGCTCATCCTACAATTATCCCGTGATAAATGCAGCACTAATAGAGAAATGAATCCTGCGCGTCGGTCCCAAACAAGATACGATTTTATTGCCCGTATAGATAAGCGGCATCAAACCGAGGGAACGAGGCTCGGGAGGGAAAAAAAAATGAGAAGCAAATTAATATTGCACGAGATAATCTGGCCCTCTTGGGCACTCGCTCCGATAAGGTTATCTCTCAACGGCGTAATTCTTATCGAAAAGGAACGAGCGACGCGGATAAAGCGCGCATTCATCACGGGCGGCCCTTTCATCTCTCTCTCTCTTTCTCTCTTTCTGTCGCGAAATCGCGCGCGTTTTGTCAAAGAGCCGGCGTCGCGCGCGCATCGAGAGAAAAGGGAGAGAGCGTAATCCGATGATTAATGCCGGCGATCAATAACGCCGGAAGGAGAGAGAGAGACTCGTCGCAAACAAAAGTGTAGGAGAGAGCGACCGCGCCGATTCATCACGCCTCGCTCGTTAATCGCTTTTCTTCTTCCGAGAACTTCCTCCGGCCAGGTGGTCTTGTAAGTCCTGCGCCTGCGCGCAAATCCCGTGAAAAATTCGGAGCGGACCGCCCTGGTAAAAGGGATTACTAGAGCGAGTGATGCGCGGGACCGCCGGGGTTCCGCTTGATTTCATTGACGCTCGTGAATGCTTAATGAACGCGAAGTTGCCAAAAATGAAGCGGACGTTGCTCGATGTAATTTTGACGTTGGAGGCTGGATGCGGTAATATTATTATCGCGACTTTATTTACTGTCTCTCTGTAAGCTTTGTTAATAAAAGATTTTAAAGACACACGTGGAGTTATTACAAGTTCACCTTGAATAAAGTAAATCTCTTAGTCGTCTTCTTAAAATAAACGCAATTTAACAAAAATTGGAAAGGAAACAGTATCGGTTGTTTTTCTTTTTTTTTTATTATCTTATTTTTCTTGTCAGCAATTGAATGCAAAACGAAAGCTGGTAAGTTATTTTAAACCTCTGCTGTAGCCTGATATTTTTGTCGGATGGTTATAAATATAAATGTATTCATTGAATATTAAAGTCATACCAACGTGAAACATTAATTAAACCAGTTTAAAGATAGCTATTGTTCGAGATTGGACAACTCTTCGATCTAAGTTAATTAACAACATTATACTATTAGCTTGGGTTACCCAACTCGTAACTAATTTAGAGATGATGAAATTCCATTTACTAGATTTGTCTAATTATAGAAGTTACACCGTTTGAGAATATTTGAACACAAAGTGTATCATCAAACGCTCGTAACCAAAATTAATTAAAATTTCCCGCAATTACGTGCACAATTTTCCAACCGCGCTATAAACGTTTTAAACTATTACAAATCCTCTGCCCTATTAAAATTAATCATTAACCGTCGGCTTTCAATTACAGGCAATAAACAGTGTGTCTGCATCCGGCCGAAATCAAAAGCTCCGCCGCCGGACGTTCCTCGCGATATTTCCCGACGCAACTTTATATTCCCTTATCACGGCCGGCTGGATTCGTCAATTAACGTTTACCGGTCGTCGCCGCCGCAGCGAATTAAAGCCTTCAAAGGCGCATTGAAAGCACACCAACTGGGAAAATCACGAGCAGAAGCGCAGCCTGGAAACCCTATTATAATAGTTAACGGCGAGGACGTAATAAGCGCAAAGCCGGGTGGAGAGACAAAGGCCTGGAAATTTATGATAAACATTTTCCGGGAACATGTGCGAAAAAGCTCTGCGCCGCTGATTGTTCTTTTGAATCGGCGCTGCATTCAGGCCTGAATTTCAACGGCGCGCTAATTGTGACGCGGCTTTTTTCGCGACGACTGGCTTTCAGAAGTAAGAGGGTTGAGCGGAGGTTGTTCTCGTGGAGAGTAACTCCTTTTTAAGCGAGGTTTTTCACGTATTTCAGCGCGAGGGGAAGTTTTTTTCTTAATTTTTTCGTTAGGCGTTGAAGGCATTTTAGCTTTTTACTAGGCTACATCTGTAAAAATCGTAATAAAGTTCAGTGTCGGAGAAATTGATTTTTAGAAAATTGCCTGTCTGGTCAGTCATAATTCATAGACGACAATACATCAATTTTATTTCTTCTTGACACTTATACGACTTTGCGCAACTGTGCGCAATCAGTCATTGATAATCGTGCTAAAATAAATTGCATCGAGTAATGTATTATGCGCTTTCAATTAATCAGATTTACCGAAACATTTTTTATTTCAAATTCGACAAATCTCCTTTCTACAAAAGGAAACCATTCGTCCGAAAAATACGCGGTTAATTCAACAAAATAATAAAATTAGACCGCAAGTGGCTATTATTTTCATCCTCGGGGTGAGAGAGTGAAAAAGGAGGGTCCGAAAAACGGCGAAAAAATGTCACCGTAGCCGCGATGTAAGGGCGGTTCGATAAAACGAAAAGCCCGGAATAATAAAACAATGGGGTTTCGAGAACACGGCGGAAGAATATAAAGGGAAAGGATCGAGTCGAGAGAGGTGAAATCTGAAAGTTTAAAAGGCAGAAAATCCGGGCGGGGAAAAGCGGTGCGCGCGGAAAACTTATACGCGCCGGATAGAGAGAGAGACGGAATTTAGATTTTAATTCAGATTCATTCAGTGCGTTTGCGCCACCGGTTTAAACTCTCTCCGCAGTGCTTAACATAAATTGCGCAATTTCGAAAGTTTTATCATGCGAATGCCGACATTTTTTCGCTCCGGCTTGATTCATATACTTTGAAAATAGAGAGAGAGAGAGGCGCTTTGCCTCCGGGCAAACTTGGGGCCGGGGAGGAAATATGCTCGAGATGTGATTTTGTAATAAGCTTTAAAATTAAAGGGAATAAATGCACGGGTTTACTACTTTAATTAGTGCAAGCTGCGGCTAGTAGTTTGCAGCGGTTTCTTGAACGAGCTATTTTTTTCCATCTAATTAAAATAGAAATCCTCTTATTTCAGTGACATTTCTAGAATTTCTGTAATATAATGTACTAAATTATTCGAGCACTCAAGGATTTACTTTAATTTAATGCATTTCAAAAATTCATTCTTATTAATATAATAATAATAATTAAAGCGGATTATTTACATGACATTCAAAAACATCTTTATAAACATTTCATAATTTTAGGTCAAGTGTTCAATAACTTAATTCATGTACACTACTAGCAACGACTCTACTCGCCAATTTAAGCAGGCAACGAGTCAACATTTATTTACTATACGTATAACCCCGACTTTATTACCGAAATTTATTTTAAAAAGTGTCACGAGAAACATGTAACATTCACTCTACAATAATCCAAAATCCCATTCTCCCCCAAAAGCTCAGCCTGCGCCAACCCGTACCGAAGCCCCGAGCAATCGCATTAAAATCAATCGGCGACAGCGGCTCAAAACGGCCGATTCACACGGTCGAGCATACGCGGCGAGCAATCGACCGTCTCCAGCCTCTCTCGGAGCAGCCGAAAGAAGCCCCCGATCTGCATTAACCCGATTGTCGGCGGCCATCTCGGATATTATCGCGTCCGTGGGGGAAGAGGAAGAGCTGGGGCTGCTGCGCGCGCGTGTGGCGATCAATTGACCGCGAGGCCCCGCTTGTATATTATAAGCACACTCGAATCGACCGGGGGCGCGATTGGGTTTCGTCGGTGCGCGGGGAGAGAGGAAACCCTACTCCGGGATTCCGGGAGAAGGGGCAGAGAATTGCCGGGAGGTAATGACGCGAGCCCGACACGAGTTTCCACGGGAGGAGAGAGACGTTTTTTTCCCGCAAGGATCGAGGAGCGAAATTGTTTTTGCTGCCCCTCTGGCCTCGAGTGCTTTTTTTCGTGCTCTCGAGGCTTTAGAGCTCGCTCGAGCCGAAGGCTTCGACGCTCGTTAACGATTTGCGGCTGAACGGACCTGGAGCTGTACTACTGAGAAAAATTGAATTACGACACGGCGAATCTGAGTTGATTTGCGCGTAACCGTATTTTTGTTTTTGATTTATTGGACGATCGAATGATGCGCATTTATAATATTGAATTACGTTTTGAGTAATCGTATGTATTTATGACGCGTGCAAATTATTGATCCATTATGTGTGTGTGGGTGTCTGTTACAAAACTGAATTAACTTGTAGAGTATCATATGCAATTAGATAAAAGCAAGGCGTCTTCTAGATAAACATTTACTTCTCCAAACGTCAGTTTACTGTCGAGTTAGTATTTAATTGATCGACAAATATTTATTTAGTAAACAATGAATACCAAGGTTTTCAATTGTCGTACAAAGTGAATAATAACAAGACTCGGTATACGCAAGGAAATAAATCGAGGCATTTCTCAAATCTTATGTTTCCGCTTTTTTAAACGTATTCCATCGATTCAAGGGTAACCGTCTCTTTTATAAATAGTCCTTGGCCGACTTCCAAAGTGCGTTTTTAATTGCCTGTATATTTCTCTCCTTCGCTTTTTATTGTACAACCTAGACGCCATTTATTAAATTGTGCTCCTAAGCAACGGAAATTTATCTTTGTCCTCTCGCTGATAGTCTAAAGACTCTATTTAGGAAAATTGGGCTAAATGTAGCCTGGGAGAATCTATCAAGATCTGTCTAGATCTATTCGAATAGGCGACGACGATAAATCTCCGTTTAAATTAATTTACTAGCTTAAATCTATTAATAGAATTCCGTTCTGTTTTCATTTGTTTTAAAACTGCTATCCGATTTCGATAGCACGGCAAAAAGTTTGTACGCTCGATTCGCTTTCCACGAAACTCGGGGGCTGAGAATTAATACGACAATTAACGCCAGTCAATACGGAGAACAAAAGTTTCGATGTCTTTCCCTCCTTTAAGTTATCGCATTTTTACGCGACAGCCAAGGCGAGGAGAGAGGCATTAAAACTTTATTTCTTCTTCGCGCAGCTGCGTTAATTAATTTGCAAAAACAATCCTTTCCATTAAACCTCCGCCTCCTTGAATAATCTGCGTCAGAACGAGAGAAGTCTGCCCTTCCTCCGCAAAACAGGCAGTTTACCCAGAGAGAGAGAGAGAGAGAGAGAGAGAGAGAGAGAGTGCTTCGGCACACGTCGTTTCAGTCGCGCAAAATTGCCCCGGGAGCCTCTGCACCCTAAAAACTCCCGGTGTTTTCCCGGAGCAAATGGAACGACGTTGCGGCGGAGAAAATTAGAGGACGTCTGATTAAGTGCCTCGATAGACGCTCGTCAAAAGCTCGCGGCGTCACCGCTGCGATTATTTCAATTTACCCGGGCGAATTTCTTGATGGCTGTTTTAGTGCCCCCCCCCCCCCCCCCCCCCCCTTTTCTCTCTTTCCCCGCTTAACGAACACTTCGCCGATTAATTGAGCGACGAAACGTTCTTGTTTGTGCGTATACGCGCAGAAGAGATAAACGTTGCGGAGCTCGTTGGATTTGAATTTTTGACTGTAATTAAATAGAGAGCTTTTCGACGTGACCTGCACTGAAGTTTACTGCGCGGTCGGGTCGTGAAATTGGATTGATGGCTACTTTTAATGAATAGCTTCTAACGGTTAATGATGGATCGCGGTGTAAAACTTGTGAGGGAACTGCCTAGATTGCGATTTAACCCTAGAAACTGTTTTATATAGAAAAAAAAAAACACGTATTCCTCAAAAATTTACCGCAAGATTATCTTTATGATATAAGTATCGCATTCTCCAGAATTACGACGTTAATAAAACCTCTTAACAGAAGAACCAGATGATGTTAGCTCCCGGAAACCGGATTTTTATGTTATTACCAACCTATCGAACAAGAAATCAAATTACTCTCGATAACAAGAACTTCCCTAATCCGAGAGCGTGCACGAGAACAAGCAGCTCCACTTATCTCCCGCCGCATAAGCGCCGTATATCAATACCCGAAAATCTCTCCCGCGTCGCTCCGAAAAATATAGCAATTTGTAGCAAATAACGTCCTCAGAAACACCCCGGCGATATCGTCATAAACCGAACGTCCCTCCGCGGTCCCATTTCCGCGGCATCCAGGGAATCGTCAACTCGACCTCCGGAGATGCGATTAGATATACATATATATATATATATATATATATCCATCCCCCGAAAATCGCAGGTGCGATATTCTCGCGGCGGATATATCCCGACCCGCAACCTGTTGAGTATTACCCGCCGCCGCCGCCGCCGCGAAGTCTCCTCGGCGGAACAGAGGCCCACGAGCACTCTCGTATACGCCAGTCTTCGGATCAATAGAGGCAGCCGACGGGATTACCCGTCGGCGTCGAGAGGCTTTCCTCTCGCGCGGGCCTCGCCGTATATTCCAATCTCGTGCCTACAATAATAATCGGCGAGAGAGCCGCCGGGGGGCCGCCTTTTTGCCCGCGGTGAATATTCGGATGACAAATCCGGGCGCGCTCGCCTGGCTTATCGCCGAGTATTCAATGTATATTGGTCAGAAATTCGCCTCGAGAGAGGGTGAACGACGCGAAGTGAACGGAGGGAGTGACGCGAAAATTTCGCCGACAAGAGCGCGCGGGTATTATATTGAAAAATTTTGCCGAGTCCCGGGAATATGTGTCCGACGGCGGGAGCTTCGCAGCCGGCAATTTCGAAATTTATCGGCGAGCCGAGGGAAATTAATTATTTTATAATGAACGAAATTGATATTTTAATTAATAAAGTAAAGGGAAAATTAATACTGGTTATATACAATTATGATTTTATTAATGACGCACGAAACTTAATTGTTTAATTAATCCGTAAAAGAACCTTAAAAACTCGAGGTTCCCACCGTAAAGCGATTCCAGCCGATTCTCGCGGATCCTTCACCTTAATTACTCGACGTCTCAATCGGCGCGGGCGAAATTCACCGCGGCGGGATGTACATTTTCGCGACAGCAAGTCGATAAACGTCCGCTCGTCAGACTCGAGGGAAGAGAGACACGAGCCTCGGCCGCTCGCGTATCCATCCTGCGGCCTAATCGTTTCTTCATTCAAAACAGAGGAGGAGGGTATATCTCGAGTCCGCCAGAAGGAGACGTTCCGCGGGGGGGAAATTGAACAAGAGGCGCGCATAACTCGCGTCAATTTCGCGCTCCACTCGACGCCCTCGAGAGGTTTGCGCGAGAGAGACAGAGAGAGAGAGGCCTCCCGCAGATCGCTCCGTCTGTCCTTTTTCCTCCTCCCTCCGTCTCTCCTTCCGTCTCGTTTGCCGACTGCCTACTTTATCTCCGCGGCTGCTGCCTTAATTCGCCCGTGCGCCGGCTGGCGATATTTCAAGAGCCCCACAGGCAGGGCCTTTCCCGAGGACGCCCGTCTGATATACTTTTTACGCCGTTGTAATTATCGGGGTAATGCGGAGGTCTGACGCGGAGAGGCTGTCCCGAGCTATGATTCGGTACGAATTTTAATTCGCGCTTGAATTTTACAATTTTTGTAGGCCGGGTAAGACTGAAATTATTCAGATTATTTAACGAGCTATTGTTAATTTTTAAGACTGTGCTTTTGTACGTTAACATAATAAATTAATAAAAAGTTACGAAAAATTATCAGCTCTAAAAGCTGATGCGAAATATATCTTGTAGCTCTAAAGAGGCAAGCATTCCCAACTTTTTCCCCGGTCGACTCATCTTACGAAACAAAAAATCAATACTCTTAGTCTAAATTATGTGAGACTCCCGGTTTAAACGCATTCGAGACATTAGGGTAGGAGGGGGGGGGGGGTGGAAAAAGGGATCACGGGGGAGCACCTGAGAAGAATGAAAATTTCCTTTTAAAACATTTAGGAAGCTGCGGCGCCGGGCAGAAGACGCGCGGCTTTATTTAACCGGCTTTCCCGGGAGAGGAAAAAAGGAGGAATTTTTAGTGCTTATAATATAATCGCTCGAAATTTCCTTCCTTTTTTTTTCGCCTCGTGGGGTTATCCAGTCTCCCGTATTACCTCAAGGCTGAATAAAGCGCCCCCCCTCCCCCTACATCCTCCCGGCTTGTCTTTCACTTTCTTTCGAGCGTGTACACAGAGACGCGAGGAATGGAGCTCTCGAGTCTCTCTTTTCATTCTTTTGAGAGGCCGCCCCGCGTCCTTTGAATCGTCGACCGGAACGACACTCGAAACGAATTCCGGCCTTCCGTGAAAAATCTGTTATGCTTTAAACTCGAAATTATCGGGCTCTACGAGGGTGTCCCCCGTCGTCCTTTCCATTGTAGATTCGGCCGGCTTGCATTTAAATTGCAAATTGTTTAATTAAATTGTTTCGACTGAAAAGAGCAAAGCTTTGACCTTGGCGGAATAATGTTTTTTTATGAATAAATCTTTTTATTTCCGTATTATATTAATTTTCTCCGGAATTTGAAAGTTTATTGTAATCTTCAATAACTTTAAAATTTAAAACGTTCCCTGCGCGATGCAAATATCTTCCGAATATGTTTATGAAAAAGTATTTCAAAAATTACCGTCCGATTTATATAATCAAACGATTCACTTTCAGAATCCGAAAACGCCTCCGCAGCTAATAACGCAAAACTGCCTCACAATTTGTGGCCTCAATAAGCCATTGTCTCCGAACCATAAACCACACCTCGAGATCCAACAAACCCCCCCGACACTTCCATCCGAGCATCAAACCCGGCCCTCGTCCCGGCCCAGATACCCGCAGCTTGTATCCATCTCGTCGTCGTCGGCGGCGGCGGCATTTAGCGGCGGCGTCTCAGCTGCGGAATAACGCGCATCCGGCCGTATGCAAATGCAGCGCTTTCCCGCGTACAGGCGGCCGGCGTAATTGCTGCGCGCTCGGATTAGATTCGTGCGCGAGCGGCGCGGATTACGCGCGGCGGGAGGGCGGCTCAGTAGTAACGGTCCGGGAACGGTCGGACCGCGTCGCGTTCGGGGACGCGGCAAGGTGTCGCGGCTTGGGTGCTCGAGTAAGTTTTAATACCTTCGAGGGGAAACGCCGCCTGGTGTTTCGTGTACGAGCTGCGTGAAATCGTTTCGGTGAATCTGGGTTTTGAGGGTTTTAGTTTATTTATTTATTTATTTATTTATTTATTTTTTTTTTAATTATTGTTGTAGTAGTTAATTAGGTATTTTTGAACGTTGATGTCTGCGAAAAAGGAGCAGGTAAATTTAATAAGCTGTTGCTTGTATTTGTATATTTTATGACGTGGAGGAAATGGAGCGTAGAGTACATAATACCTTCGTTAATTATAATTGTTACGTGCAGGGATACGTGCATTCTGTAACAGTCATTTTGTATAATCTGATTTTTTTAACTTTATTTTAACTTTGCCTAATGGTGCTAATTTCAAACGTATTATTTTAACAAATTGAAATTGTTCGCTCGAAGCAAACTAGATTACAATTCATTTATTTCTAACAATCGACATTACCAAATTTGCGACACTTATCACCATAAACATAAATCAATTTTAAGAATTCTTAAGGTACAATCGACGCGTCAAGCCGTAATAAACTAATTTCCGAATGAATTTCGACGCGTATCAGCAGCTAAATGCCGCGTTTATGAAAGAATCCATAAATGGAACAGCGGCTCGGCTAACTTTTCAAATAACTTCCTCTCGACTTTCGAACTCCATAACTTCTAATCAAACGACTTACAAAGCGGAAAATGTGCTCGCGGCCCATAAATACATTAGCCGCGCTTTCATTAATAATAGCAGCCGGCTTCCTTCAAGAGGTAGAATATAAAAATAAAACAATTTGCGGCGATCCGCAATTAACCTCTTGCGAGAATTAACGATTCTACACAAGTTACGCCTCGACGGAGTGGAACTCGGCTGGTATAAGCGGCTTTCGCGGGCAAAACCTCGTTACGAATTAATGATCGGCGGGTCATTGTATCGGCAAGAAAACTGACCGTCCGCGGTCATGCAAAAGGGCCGGCAGGGGCAGAAGTTTCGCCGAAGGTAGAGCTGAATTTATCGCGCGCAATTAAGGCCGCGGCCGCTCGCTAAAGTTCAGCCCGCGAAAAAGTCTCGTGATTTATAAGCTCTCTGCGGCTTATACTTTCGACCCGAGAACTTTTCATTGCAGTCGTCTTTATTTACTGCTCAGCGCGAGGTAAGAGAGGCCGCTGTAAAACGTAATTTACTGGTTAGCCTCGATTTTGAAGGATTGAAGGATATTGGTACTGAATATCAATTTGTGCATTGAATTTTTTTTTTTGGATTTCTTTAAAATATCAAGTTCTGCTATGAAAAGGATTCTTCAGTTTTATATGTAATAACGGAAGAGTAGTTAGTAAGTTTTGCTCGAAGGGAGTCTTAAAATGATGAAATAATAAAATTCTTATTGGTATTATAAAAACATACTAATTTTATAATTTATGAACAGAAAATGAGGAAGCTTGATAAGACGTTCCAACAAAATATAGCGTCTACTACTATTTCGACGCAAAAGTAACAAGATTATATTTGACGAGAAGATACTTTTTTATGAATTAATCAAATAATAAAGTAAAACTAAAAATTAGATGAAATTTTATAAAACCATAAAGTAATAACCTTCGCCGAGTTTTTTTTTACTTGGAAAAGTAGAATTACGAACTTCCAACTTTTTCAATTTTTAAAACTCCCTTCCAATTCCAATCAATGCGATTTCACTGTCAAACTATCTTAATTAAACTAGTTTTCGAAAAAAAAGACACGATTCTTTTTAATACTCTATAATATAATGAAAATTTTAAATAAGAATAACAAAAGTACGCGAAATGACGTAGGCATAATATCATGCGGAAGCTATTAAGAAATTAATGTACGCCGATACCTTGACCTCGGAAGTATTGAAATTCCGTATTATCTCGTAAAATAAAACTGGACTCGTTGAGAGATTCCAAACATTACTTTATTATTAAACCTAAAAATATTAATTCGTTAACGTTGTTCAATTTTGATTATACTAACTAAGGATCTTAATTGGAGAACTTTGTGCCTTGCTTCACAATGCTGATTAATCTGTTTAGAAAGCAATTATCGGAAATTCGAAATGATAAAACGAGTATTTAATTGGATTATTTCACTGTCGACTCTTGAAGTATAATCGTTTAAAAATCTACGAAGGCTTGTCGTCGGCGAAAAATCTATATAATAATGTCAGCTTCTATTTTATTTATTTTATGTCGAACAGCGCGACGGAGGAGTTGCTCATAATCACGAAAACGTCGATAAAATTTCTATTCACTAAAAGATGTCGATTACGACGAACATAGGTTTTATTTTATTATGTATAAATAAAATTATTACTTATGATATGCCAAATATAATTGTTATCGAATTATTTGTAATTTTAATGATAATGTAAATTTTACATTTATGTGTACCTTCATTAACTTCGAGATAATCTTTTTACTAATTAATTAGTTCGGTATACATTTATAGATATAACTTTACTGTAAATAACATTTTTGTTATTACGTCTGTTTTTGTATTTATACAAAATCAAAATTTTACCGGCAATAAATATCTCTTATTTCTACATTACAAAATCGTTGAAGCGCACAAACGTCAGCAAAATTCGCGTCGGAAAGTTTCTTCGTTCCACGGCGACACCCCCAAGTAAGGATTACCCAAAGAACTCGAAAAAAAAAAGAGTTCCCCGAGCAAAAGTTAAATCAGCGTGCGCGTCCAAGCAAACGGAAAAGCAAACGAGGAGCGAAATAATGTTCGGGAAAATTCAGCGCCCGACGCTCTCATTATACCCCGGCTAACTTTTCCTCCCAGCTTTTATCCCCCGCGAAACTTTCCGCAACATTCGCGCGGGCTGCATCCGACAATTTCTCTCTCCCGCAGCAGCAGGAAAAAGAGAGAGAGAGAGAGAGACTAGGAAATGGAGGCCAAAATTAAATAACAAAAGAAAAAGGCGAAAGGTAAAATCAACGTTTGTCCCGGTCGCGTATAACTCCGTTATAACCGGAGGGGCAGAAAATCACGCGCGGCTTTCACCCCCTAATCCTGAAAAAATTGCTCGCGGAAAAGCACAACCCCCACGTGGCCTCGACTCATCTTTTAATTTTCCCCGAGCGCTCCGCCTCTATCTCCCTCTCTCTCTCTCTCTCTCTCTGTGTACGTCTGGCTTGCCGAGAGGCGTCAGCGGCGGCGGAACAAAAACAACGCCGCCACCGCCGCGCTTGGGAAAGACAATTTGCAGCGGCGGTGTGAAAGGGCGGAGAGAGAGCTCACGTAGCTTCTACCTGCGATTGCGATCTAATTTAGAATGGAATCACTTATCGCGGGACAGGGGGGAGGTTATACGTGCGCCTTGAATTTTTAAGCTGCCTTCTCTTTTTTCTTGGCTGCGCGTCGGTCGGGAAATCTTTCGGGTCGGAGATGTGTCTTTTGTGCGCCGCGCGTGATTTAGCTGAACTAACCGGTTTTCGGTTTGAAAGGGTAATTTTGTTTCTGGTCTGGATGCTGAATTAAAAGTGCTCCGGCATTCAATTACGAACTGTCATTCAAAGTCGCCTTTCTTATAACAATTGAGTTAAGAGCTTTTACTACGATTAACGTTAAGTGAAATAAGAAAGCTTTTGCTATTACTTAATAGACTGTGTGTCCTGGAAATAAATATTTACCCGCTTTATTGTTACGGTTTTCAATTTTTGGAAATAAAAAACGAGACCTCCACGCGCAGTCAATAAAAGAGGCAATAAAAAAAATGTAGCTTCGATATTTTTCAAAAATTCTCCGTCGGAACCAAAACAAAAGACACACACCGACAATACACAAAGAAAACCAGTACCGCTCCGCAATCAAAGCGACCAAAAGTTAAGCGCCAACGAAAAAACACGAAACCACTCGAATCGCTTCCCGGCCGATTTTCTTAAGGAGAGTAACCACGTCGCGTTCATTAGCCGCTCTCGAATCTTGGGGCGCCTTTGTTTACGGGGCTTTTCCTCGCGGCTTTTCCTCTTTGTTCCTCCGCTGCGTTTTTTTTCCTTTCTTTATTTGCCCCCTCTGGCTCCTTTGTTTCGATTTTACCTCGCCGTTTTGCGCACCTATGCGCATACGTCTGTTCCATTGTTTACTCGGCTCTTGTTACGGGTCTTCCCCTCTCGGCTCTTTCTTCTTATTTATTAGAGAACAACGTCGTATTTACCCTATTTAATGACTTTTTTACTGCTATGAGGATGTCAGCGCGAAGCATTTAGTTCGCTCTTGATGCTGGTTCAATGGAGATGTGTTTCTACTTGTAAACTGGAGTGATTAATAGAGTTTTTTAGTTTGAAGACTAATTTAGATAAGTTGCACAGTGAATAATTAAGCACAGTGAAATTTCATGATGAAAAGTGATACTTATCATTCTAAACATAGATACATGTTAATATTCTTCTACATAATTAACGTAAACTTAACTGATTTATTTATTTATATTGTATTTGTAATTACATGTATAGTACCGATCAATCCTATTAGTAATTCCTAAAAAAAAAAAAAAAATCTTAACATCGTTGTTAGTCAATAACCAGCTGCAATTCAATAAGGAATTTAACGAGAAGTGACGAACTTTTATCGGTGAAATTCACAGTTAATATGCAATCCTAAAACGTCGAATCGTAAATCTAGCAGCTAAACTGTCACTAAATGCCACGAAATAACGTATTGATTTGTATAATACTATTACCGTCACAATAATACTCGAATAATCGATTATCGCAAATCCGCGCTGTAATTAGACCTAAAATTGGCCTCCCGCAGCTCTCTACAGAAATCCACACCTATACAGAAACTTCACCCCCCCTTAACGAAAAAATTTCCTCGCGCCCACTGAGGCCGAGTTCAGGCCGACGTCTCCGTTACCGAAAATCGATCCGTCGTTTCTTACGTGTCGAACGCCAATTATAGCGTTGCCGGGATGAACCGAGGCATTAACCAAAACTATTACGCAAATGGAGCTTCTCACATTCGTTCACCCCCGTCGGCTAGGCGGAGTACTCGATTTTTCACTCGTTTGATAACAATTCTCCCCGGCCGCTTTACACTGCTTTCTTTGCCGACCTCGCTGTCGTGTTTTATATACCTTTTTTTCGAGGAGATCGCGAGAGAACATTTGAATCGGGTTTCATTCTTTGCGGAAAGGTCTCCGGTGTAATTGCAAGCGCCATTTGCTTACTGTCCCTGCGATTTGATTTGCGGAGATCAGTGATACTTTTTCGAGGATCGAATTTAAGGGAATGATTGTGCCTTTGACATTTGAATCAAAGAGACGGGAGACAGAATTTAATTAAACGACAACAGTAATACAAATAGTAAAAAAATAAATGGAAACTACCGTTCTAATAAAATAGAGCTAAGAATAACAACGCCGAGTAAACATTAGCATTTAAAAACAGAGGAACTTGAGATACGCGAAAATACGTTTTATTTAATCAAAACCAGCTTCTTTCCAAGCAGAAAGCCCCGACACATAATTTTCTTCCGCCGCACTTCGCCGCCCGAAGTCGGTGTACTCCGCCGCTGCTTTCAGCGCGCATCAAACTCTTCTGAATGCCGCGCGAAACGCGTCTGGTGCGATTATAATAAAGTTTATTATCTCCCCCTTCTTCGCGCCCGGGCAGCCTCGCTCCCGCTTGCATTGTGCCTCTATACATAATTATAAGTTTGGCGATAAATTGCAACGCACACGTGAACCCGCGTTATTAACTGCTGCGAAGTTGGATTTAGTAACGCGCGGCTCGCAAATATTTATTGTTTGCCGCGACGTAAGCAAGAGAGAGAGAGAGAGAGAGAGAGAGAGAGATTTTGAATGAACTTCGCGCAGCGGGAAAATTCTTCGGATCCGAAGCCGAGCGTGAAAAATTACTGGGCCGTTGATGAAACGCAATTTCTCGCGCGGAACTTTAGCCTCGCGCGAAAGCTTTCCACTTTCAAGTTTCGCCCCGGCAGCTTTTGCGAAACTTTTATCTTCTCCGTGCAGTCGCGAGTCCCGCGCACGATTAAGGTATATAGTTTAACAAATGTTCGCTGCGAGGCCAGAGCCGAAGTATAATTTTAAACGAAATGCACAATGGAAGTGTCGGACTCGCGCGAGAGATACGTCGATATTTCCAACTTTGAATGAAAAGAAAATAGGACGTCGAAAATTGTACCGAAGTGTCAAAGGGGAAAACTGTACATGGTAATCGCGCAGTTTCAAAGTATATCCCAAAATTTCCCCCTCGCGGCAATCGATCCGCGTATTCGAAAGGCACTTGTCGCGTTTAAAGGGAAATTTAAAGTGGAACTCGCGTGAGCCTTGATAACCGATGAATCGTCGAGTTCCTTACCTGCGAGCAAAGCGATTACTAATTGCGGTTTACGATTTAATTTGCAATAATAAGCGCGCGGACGACCTTAGCTGCAGATTGTAATTCTCGATTTACGGCCTCGCCGTTCGAGTTCCCTCGAAATTGAAGTCAGAAATGGGAGGGAGGAAGCCTTTGAGCGACTTTGCAGTTCGGAGAGATGCGAAAGCCCACGCGTCGCGCCGAGTCTTTTGTTTGAAAATTCAGCTGCTCCTCAAAAGTGTGTCACTGGCTTGTCGCGTAGCGCCCGGCGACTGCGTCGAATGGGAAATCTAATCGATCGACATTGATTAGAGTCTTGACATAATGTTCAGCGGGCACAATAATTCAGCCGCGATATTAATGCCTTTTGTCGGGAAGAGTTTGCAATTTCAAAGCTAATTATTTGGGGATGATGCTTTGTAGCTGGAAACAAGTTTCACTTGATGCTATTACGCGCAAAGTAGACGAGAATGATGTATATTTCATAAACGAATATTCGGCCTTTAAGTTTAAATGCATAATGTGCTTATTATCTTTTTTATTTATTTATTTTTTTTTATTTAGTTTCTACGGACTCAGGTTCTTTTACATAATAATTTATAAAGAGATGGTGGGTCTTATCTTGAAAAATACATTTTTCTTAATGCGCTCTTAAAACAACTAATAGTGTCAAGATTCCGCGAATTATTATCCAGCTCATTCCACGAGCGAATTAGCCTCGGAACTGGAGCAAAAAAAGAATAGTTGGTAGTGAAGTTATTCTCTTCTAGAACCCTGGGGTATCTCAAACTATACGTGCTAATCTTTTCTTTAAAAAGATTTGAAATATCCTGAGCATTTAAATAGCCTTTTAGAATTTCGTACGCTACGAGAGTGTCATGATATTTAAATAAATCGCAAATTTTAATAACATCGTATTTTGCATACAGAGAGTCTAGATCGTTATTAAAAATTGAGAGAGGATTCATGTCTTTGACAGCACAGTATCGCACGAGCTTTCTTTGGATGGCCTCAATACGAGTAAACAACAAGATTGATTTAGGAGAACTAAAATCTTCTGCGCTTCGAGTTAATCCAAGGTCCTTCACAGAGGATGACCTTACGATAGACTCTGCCTCATTCTTGAAAACGTAATAATAGCGCACTTAGAACGGTTAATAACCAAACCATTTTCATGGTTCCATTTGACTAGATTATTCAGATCACTTTTTGCAAAAGTTTCGCTAGAATAGGTAGGTCACGTGAAAATCATTTACATTCAACTTCCGCGAATTGTTTGTGTGAAGATAACCCAGAAATTAAACAAAACGTAATTATATACATAGTTTGATAGATATTAATAGCAATGTAAAAGCAACCCTACAAGTTGGAAGAAATATTAAATGAAAGTTTAAAATAAAAATCACTAATACAGTCTTTTAGCATTACGAGGCGAAAAGTACAAGCTTATCAATTTAGATATTCTACCGTTAAATTTAACTTTCATCTCTAAACCCAAATACGCACTTAGTTACATTTGGGAATCTCAAAAGGACCCACAAACGTATAACCCACCCATTAATTGCTCAATTTCCCCCGCAAGTACATTCGTAGCTCTCCCCCGCGAAGCAATTTAAGACGTCGCATCTCACAAACTCAATCGCGGATCTCTCGACGCTTTACGACGCGTCGTATAGAAAGGGAAATTCAGTTCCCGGATATTCCGCGGCTATAAATTCCAGAAAACAAATTTAAAATCGCGGAACGCGGCGGAGGGAGGGAGATTCTCTTTAAACCGGAACAAAGGACGCGAAAAAGCCCGACAGCTTCGTTATACTTTCGAAGGTGGCTTATACGCTCGGCGCGCTCGTCCTTCGCTCCGCTTTTCGCGTGCACGAGGAGAGTGCGTGAGCAAAAATGAATGTCGCGCCACGGCCCGCTCTCTCTCTCTCTCTCTCTCTCTCTCTCTGTTATCGTGATTTACCTCCGGCGAGTATAACTTCCCAAAGTCCAAATGAAAAGTTCGCGGCCCGAGAGCCTTGGAAATATACCGGTCGTGCATCACCCGTTTTGCGCGGCGGAGCTAGAAGATACTGTAAGCTGTAAATGCGAGATGGGGCTGGGATTAGATTATTTATTGTGTATTGAAAATACGATAAAACTTGGGTTTTAGGTCGGATAAGTTATAAGTATGTTCTACTTTTAACTGTATATGTAAACTTTACGCACTTTATCCGCTTGGCTAAATTATATGGGATTCGGCCAGATAAATTGTTGGAAATGGATATACGAGACGCGTTTCGAGGATTCACTCCGACGTTCGAATTTTACACCTTTCCAAATTCGGCATCATTTACACCGCTCTCTCACCCGAGACTCAAAGAGCGCGCGGCCCTTGTATAAATCAAGCTCGTCGAATCGAATACCCGAGACTTTATCGCGCGGGGAGAAAGCAATTTTCTCGACAATCGGCGCCGCGAAAGCATGGAATTTCTCGACGCTATTTAGAAAACGCAGCTCCCCGTAAATCACCGGTCAAAAATTCGCCGGGCTCCTCCTCCTCCCCCCCGTTCGAGTTCGATTTTTCTCCCGCAGCTCCCTCCGTTTCCCGCGCTCTCGCTTCAACCCCTCTCTCTCTCTCTCTCTCTCTCTCCGATTGTCAAGCTCGCTCTCCGCGACCTCTAATTTTCAATCGCGACGCGCGCGTTTCCCTCTCGGTCCGTGTGTCCCGCTCCCGCTTTCACTCCATTTTTCACGACGACGCGGCGCCCGCTGATAGTTGAGAGAGAGAGAGAGCTCCCCTTCCGACAGAGACGAAAAGGGCCGCGCACCTGTTTCGCCGGGAATCCCGTGTCAAGGTTCTTGAAAAAGTGCCGCGACGCGGAGATATATAAAATATCGGGGTTGGTGAATGTAAGGCTCTTGGGGGGGAGAGAAAAGCGTTACAGAGTCTGCTGACGCATTTTGTATTGTCGGAATAATGGCCTGGAGTGTGGATCGAGCGGGGAAAAATGTTGGGCTCGAATTTTACAGGAAAATATACGCTGCTCGGCGTTCGCTCGAGTTGCGAGAAGGTGTAATTCAAAAAGTAAAGTCGACCGCGATGTCGTTGGGCCAATTTTTGAAATAAATGTTGAACGTTGTTGCGAATTTACAGTTAAAAACGCTGTTTTCAAGGAATTGGAGCGGAGATTTCTGGAAAAAAACATTCGGAGTTTCTGAGCTAATGTGAAATGCATCCTGTTTTCTGTAAATAGAAAATTATTATAGAGAAAAATATTATCGCAAAGCTTCCTCTAAAATGAAAAAGAGTTTATTTTTTTAAATTTGATAATAAAAAGCTTCCTTTAATAGGAAGACAATGTAAATTATTCACAAAATTTTTCTAAATATTAAAGTCTTTCGAATATTTTAAATGCAATTCAGGCGGTATATTTTAAAGTTTATATGCGCTTCAAACTTTTTATCAGCCCTTTATGTAACAATGTCCACATTCTATTTTACACTTTAAATATTACACCCCATTTCACAAGGACACTGGATTTTGCATACATCACTTATTCAAGCAACCACAACTCACTACTCCAATTAGCAGGCCTATTTTATTCAGGACTAGGCTTTACCCGCTCATCGCCCCATTCAAAAACTAAACCAAATAGATGCTCGCTCGAAAAAGTGCATCTATTTCTGCTTAAATTCCTGCTTAGCAGCCGATGAGCGTCATTTGTTTTCGAGTGGAATTGCTCGCTTATAAGATTTAGTGGCTGAAATGTTTATATGCGCGCTTGACGTTGGCCGCTGATTATTCATTCTAGCGTTTTACATTATTCGAAACGAATAGAGAGAATACCTGCAATTATCCGGTATTTTAGCCGGATATATATATATATACATATATCTATGCTTTCCAATCAACAAATGCAGAATTAGTTCACGATTTTACGCGTCACGTACCCAAAGCATGAATCAATATGTATGTCTGACCACAGCGTGCATTTTCTACTGGAGTTCTGCGGTTTTCGGTTGAAGGGAACGCAAAAATTTTTCAAAAACGCGGAATTTCATTCTTGATCAATTACTGGCTACACAGTTTTGGTAGCTTTTTTTTCCAATAAAAATTGCAATTCTGTTCGCTCGTTCAAAAATATTGCACATATCATATGTCATTAGTTCTAAATACACTCCGATACTCGATTCACGAGACGAGAAAAACATTTTCTCGGCCGTATTCGAGCGGCGTTCACGGATTTTATAAATTCCGAAAATTACCATTTATCGAGTGAACTCCTTAAGCGACGGTAAAATTACATAAAAATCCCCATAAAACTGAGGTCGACATTCGGCGAGGTCCGCGTTCATCACTTTTATTAGCCACTAAATTTAGTCGAAAAATTTCATTTCGCCAGCTTGGATAATCTATAAAAAGCCACGGAGGTAAGCCCACACTGACAGCGGCTACTCGAAGCGCCTCGAAAAAGTTTTCCTTCCCCTCGAGCTGTCATTCGCCGAGTGTTTCGTTACTTCACACTTATTCCCCCTTTAATTAAAGAAAAAAAAAAAAAAGAGAGAGCGGACTATGCTCGCGTGCCAGGGAAAGATTTACGACGAACACCGCGGACACTTTTTTCAGCAAGCTCCGATTCGCTTTTCGAAAGCTCGTGAATTCGTATCAATTTCGTGTGGGAATTATTTTATGGCTCGTTTAATCTACAGCGCTGAACATTGTTTCGACTAAATTTTTACTGGAATTCTTCTCGAAAACTGAAAATAATTTCCGGGTAGAAAAGCTTCCTTGCTAAGCGAATAAAAATACGTTGGTATCCTTCCAATTATAATTTTATCCACAAAACTGAAACCTTTTTCCCGCACCGCAGAAAGAAAAAAAATCCCGCCCAATTAATCTGAAAATAGAGGGGAATGTATAATTTCTCAAAATTCGACGGCATTAGTAGCTTGAAAAAAAGTATTTCTCCGAAAAAAAAATCCCGCCCAATTAATCTGAAAAAACGAGCGGAATATTATAATTTCTCAAAATTCGACGGCATTAGTATAGCTTGAAAAAAAGAGAGTATTTCCCCGAAAAAGTCCGTCCGCGGCTCTCGAATTTTGTCCCCGCTTTGTAAGCGAGCGATTCGATTACAGTTAGGAAGCGCGTCAAACTTCGAATTTTCATTAATGAAAATGGACGCGCGCTCCGAAATAACAGGACGGGCTCTGCGCGCGAGAGATCCAGGAACGTTCGCAAGGACTGCGTGCATCCGGCTTCTGAATAATAAAAAGTACACGGGCAACTTGGATAGTCGCTTCCCCCCCGACACAAAGACGGAATTTCCATTTAAAAAAAAAAGAGAAAAAGTTCCGTACGGCGATCGTATCATTTTTCAAAGTTATTTTCTCGCGATGCGCGCGCGTTTTTTTTCTTTTTTGCTGTCTCTTCTCCCGCGCAGTCTCGTTTCATTGGACTAAAACTTTACGCCTTTCCTCCTCTTTTTACGCCCCCTTTTAATAAAGAAAAACTCCCCTGATTCCCCGCTTACGGTGTCTTCAATCTTTATTGCGGGACCTCTTTTCAAATAAATGTATGAATTTATCGTGACTATACGGGGAGAACCTTCTCTTAAATCATATTTCGCTAAAAACGCGGTCTTAACTAATATTAATTTCTCGATCTGGCGCTCTTTTCACTTAACGTCCTTCATTTCGGCTTGATAAAAATGTATTAAAAAAGGGGGGAAGGGGCAACGAGTTGCGAAGGCTGTAGAACGGTAATAAGAAAACAATTTCGTCTACTTTTATAGATATTTTCTCTTATCTGAGGGGCAGGTAAGGCCGTACCCTAAGAGCAGAAAAGTTCCTAAGAGCGGCAGTATCATTTTTCCTGATGTTTTACCCCGTAAGTAGCTTTGCCCAGTATTTCTCGTTGACTTTTTAATAAAAAATGTTGCCCTTTCCGTCTGATAACGCCGTGAAAAATTTCGCGAACTTTAATGCTTCTGCGCTGCGTATAATTCATTGTAATATCCTCCAATTTTTCGACGTCTTTCCCCCGTTTAATGTAAACATTACGCTTTATTTCGCAATACCCAAGACGTCAACGTATTGCCTTAACCTTCGGATTCTTCAAACGAAAAGTACGATTTTGGAGGGTCGAATTTTCGTTTTAAACTATAGATACCCCGTAATTTATCGATCTTGAAGATTGAAGATCTCTTAAGCTCCCCAAACTTTCCTTTCCAATACTCGTTCAACGTTTAAAACACCTTCAAAATTCGAATTCATTCGAACGCCTCCGTCCACAAATCTCCTTCTCGCAACTTTCCGAGACCTTCTCTAGTCTCCTCCGCTTTTCCAACTCGATTCTCCCCCTGAAATTTCAAAAGCACGTAGCGTCCCCCCCCGAAAAAAGATCCCTCTATCGCCCACCACTGACCCTTCCACCCCGTAATAACCGTCCATCCCCCGTTCGGACGGCAAAAAGCCGTCGAATTGCATATATCAACGTGTCCCTCGAAAAAAAAAGGAAAGAAAAAAAGAACGACAGCCAAGTCACACACTCTGGAATCACCAGTTGCTCCGCACCGCTCCTCACCTGTTGCCCGTCCGCTGCTCCCTTTGCTTCTGGCTGCGACTCACACCTCGGCTTCTCGGCTGGCCGGGTGGCACTGCATCCTCGCGCGCTCGGAGCAACTCGCGTGCAAACGAAAGAAACTACTGCCTCTCGTCGCCTGTTAGAGAGAGAGAGAGAGAGATAGTTAGAGGAACGTCCGGGTTACGTGTGTGTATGGGTGCGCGCGCAGGCCGTACACGATAACGTTGGACAGAGAGAGAGAGAGAGAGTGAAAGTGAGAGAGAGAGAGGATCGCGCAGCAGGCAGGCCAGGCAGTCTCGGCGTGTGCGCGACACGGACTGAGCGCGGCTTGGGGGCCAGGATAGCGGCCCGCGTTATCCTGTAAACAGGACGAGAGTGTGCGCGCACACCCCCACCCAGCTCGTCCCCCCCAGAGCTGGCAGAGGCCTGGCCTCTATCAATTTCGCCTTTTTCCAAAGGCTGAAGCTGCTCTCCCGAGAGCAGGGGGCCGATTCCCTCTCTCGCCCCTGCCGCCTGCCGCCGGCGCATGCGCCGGTTTTGGCCAGGGCGTGTGTAGGCCTGCTGCTCTCTCCCTCTCTCTCTCTCTCTCTCTCTCTCTCGCTCTCTCGCCCTCGCGCTCGATCCGGTCTGGGCTGCAGGTGGCGGCGGGAGGCTTTGGCTAGGGGCAGCAGCTCCGGCCGCTGTCAACCGGTGGCGGCTGCCTGCATCGATATACTACTACTACTACTACTACCACCGCCACCCCGCCTCTCTCTATCTCTCTCTCTCTCTCTCCCTTCTTCGATGCCTGCGAGAGAAGCTGGCTGCTTCGTCGCGGCACGGACGCAGGAGCTGAGGATTTTTTTTTTTCGCTTGTCTCTCTCTCTCTCTCTCTCTCTCTCTCTCTCTCTTGCGGAGGAGGCGAGCGTGGGCACGTGCGCGCCTGCGCGTGGACGTATCCGGCGGCGGACTATTTTAGGAGAGGCCAAAAATATACTTGTTGAATGGATTGCCGATGCGTGGCTGCCGGGGGGACTGCCGACTAAGCGGGCGCTTACATGCGACCGAGCGAAAGATTCGCACTCGGCGATGCGGTGTTGCAATTAGCGGCCTGATTTTTCGTCGTTCGTTCGTGGGATGTAGGCTCTTGTCGGTTGGAGAAGTTTTCTTTTCGGGGTGCATTGCTGTTTTTGACCCCCGAGTGGTAATTTTAAATTTTAAAACTCTATAAGTATCTTGTTTGAGAAAAAAGCAACAGTCTGTATAATACGTTTTTTCAAACTCGTTTAATGTATTATCGGAAAAATACTGGATTTTATATAGGAAATCGTTTTAATATCAAACTAAAGCTAGCTGAAATATTTTGTTAAATAAAGGCTTTCAATTAAGAGCTTACTGCACAAAATTCTTAAAATTTTTTTTTAAATTTAAAAAACTATAGGCTTAAAAAACTATTTGAGTTTAACTTGTAATTACTATAGCGAAAAGATCCTTTATAATAACTAAATATAAAAATTTAATAAAGCGAACTATCTACTTACAGGTATGTTGTAACAGGCTACTTTTAATGTATATTTATTCAGTAACTCTAATTTGCAGTTTATGGTAATTTTCAGTTTATTGCATATTCGTTTCAACCCGTTTTCAAAATTTATGATAAAATTATCCTTCTAGGAGTATTTTTTGCTTGGCATCCTTTGCACCCAGATCAAAATAGTTGAGTAAAAGAGATTATAAACATCAAATTAGCTCTTGCTCTGCTTTATGCAATACATATTTCATGTTTACTCATTCAATTACATTAACTGACGTTTAAAAAAACAACTTTATTTTGAAGCGAAGCCAACTGAATCTTTCAATTTTCGACATTTATCTAATGTGAGTATATACATATAGTTTACAATCCACTTTCCGTGCATTTAATAACATTTCTTATTAAAGTTTTGTATTACGTAATATTTTTTTTTAAAAAGTCGATTAATTCGTTAAAGAATTTTATATTAAATTTTATATTAAAAAAGCAATTTAATTCTTAAAAATAGGAGGTCAGTACTGAAACAAAGGAATAACTTGTTTCGTTTAAAAAGGCGAAAGAAACACAAAACAAAATTTAATGCCTGCTTAAAGTACAGTAATTATTGTAACGTAAACAATTAGTTACATTTTATGTAAAATACGAGAGAAAGCCACAAGTGTACTCGTGCGTATCATTGAAGTCCGATTCAAACGCGGTACTGAACAACACTTTTAGTGCAAGCAGTTGCACTTTCTAATAGTAATTTCTGAACTTTAACTGCAACCATAGAAGTGCTCGTAGGAAAATGGGTTTAATTCCATTTTTGTTAGTCCTTTTTTAGAGCAGAGAAGAGTATAAAAATGTTTAGAAAAATTCTTACATTCTGGAGATTTAAAACAGATATATTTAAATATTTAAAATAAACTATTTTTTGCTATATTTAATTTAAAGAAACGTTAAAATAGAGTGAAAACTTGAAATAGATGTTCATGTTTTTATTACAAATAGCATTAATATTTAGAATATTTAGTTGAAAAGTTCTAAACCTCATAATAGATTAAATTATATTTCAATAAAAGAGCAATACACAATTCTTACTCAAATATTAAGAAGAAGTATATTACAGAATCATTTGAAAAGTAAATATTATTTAAATAGAATACCCACTTCTACGGAAAATCCTTTTGGAATATGTATCCCTAAAATAAATACAGATTGTTGAAACAATTATAAGAATTAAATATCATAAAACAGCTTACCCAAGATAATCCTTGAGCAAAGAAATCAGACGAAGAAATTGAAATTTATTCTAAAGTGCAAATATATATAGTGTGCCCAAAAAACTTCTTTATTTAACTTTGCAATACCCCTCGGGATATTGAATGTTATAAACTACGTTTATTTACGTAAGTCTACTTATAAACTACTCGACAATTTCGTGTGTAACCAGGTTTGCAATATAATTCGCGACTAATTTTGAGTTTTGAGTTAGCCTCGTCTCCCGAAATTCGTCGAGTTATTATCTCAAATTGCGCGCTGAATTTAATCCGAAGCACATCATTCCGCTATTGATTTTACAACCCGACGTGCACAATAAACACTAATTTATGCGTCGATTCGTGATGTAAATCCCTACCGTTTGTGACAAACGTAAAATCCACCCCCCACCGTATAATAATTGAGAAAGCCCTCGTCATTATACAAAGAAAATTTCCCGATACAAAGAAGCTCATTCCAGCTCGGCGCGTCGGTTTGTTTTCGGCGCGTATCACCGCAGATTCGCAAATATTGACTCGCCTCGCGCCGCCGCCGCCGCCGCTGCTGCTGCTGCTGCTTTATTAGCATATAGTCTAGGCGACTGCTCGTATGACGGCGACGGCGGCGCTTTAATGGTCACGGGGGCGATTACGGGGAGAGTTGCTCCCCGGCCGAGCGAAAAATTCTCTTTGTTTTATCGAGTTTGCCGCGGAGTTTTGATCGAATTATCGACGGGGTAAATGGGATTACGTGATTTGGCTCTCCGCGTGTTTGAGGAATCGGAACGGCTTCGTGTTTCTTTTTTATAGAGATTCGAAGGATTGTATGTAATATCGTTTACGTCGACGTCATTGGTTATTTTCTTTTCATTGGGGTTTAATGGAACGTAATGCGTGGAAAAATATGGTTTGTCCTCTCTGCCGTATGTTGGACGCGCATCGCTGGATTTTCTCAAATATAATGTAACGTTCACTTTCGTGCAGCTTTAAATATGCACGCTAAAAGATTCCCTTTTGAGAAACTAATGAATAATTTAAACGATATATCTGGAGAATGCAAAATTCAGAATCGAACGTAAGTTGTGGATTAATTATGCAGAACTTAATTTACGTTCTTATTTCAAACACATAAAATTTGCTTAACGAGATGTCCTGCTCTCTTTTGCGATGCATTTATTATTTAATGCCTGTACCTTTCGCCCTCGAAGTGAATTTTGACTTTGAACTTTTCTTTTTTTTTAAGATTTGAATAAATCTTTTATTCAAAATTTACATTGTCATTTTTATAAAGACCGAAGTGACATTTGCATCCGCGGAAGCGTAAAACGAAGACGCGCTCTAGAGAAATGTCAAGGATGCGATTCGTATATTTTGTGCACCGAGAGATAATCGTAAAAATATAAACCGCATGCATAAATCATTCAACAGATTCGACAGAGGAATCATAAAAACCATTTTTTCCAACTATAAAGTAAATTTATATCAGCGATACTGAAGAGCTTGGATTTTTACGTCGAACGAAATGAAATAAGCTTCTCTTTTATCCTACCTCAACAATAAGTAAATATTTCTTTAATCTTCAGATATTAACATTTAAAACAGTGAAATTCTCAAGATATTTAAATCTGCAATTCATGGAATTCTAAATACACTTGTATCTAGTGCACTAAGTACTTTTTTCTCCGAGAAAACATAAAATCCATTTCCTTGAAATCCAAGAATAACTTTCTCTTATTTACGGAAAGCAATCGTACAATATTTACTTTACTACTCTCGAAAGCTTTACCTATTAGTATCTACTTTGTCTCATAACTCCAAGGTCATCCACGACTCTCTCTCTTTCTCTCAAACTAAAGCACACTTATCGAAAGCTCCCTGCTCGTTAGTCGTCTTTAAACGAATATCTTCCACTCGGACGAAATAAGCCACAGACAGGTCCGATAATAGTGTGCCGAGCCGAAGCGGTCTGTAATTATTGACGCGGCCGCGCGCACGACTAACTCGATACATTTTAGCGGAGAGCTTGGAGCCGATCGATTTCAAATAAAAGAAAGTACCGGCGGCGGCCCCCGCGGCGATGGGCTTTGCCATTGTGTTTATCGTCGTGTGTACACTTGGCGGCCGCGCTAACCGAGAGATGCGTTTTTCCGGAATGTAGTATATACATTCGCCTCAGCCAGCGCCTCCGTAATGGATTGGGATTGCCGGGATTATTAATTAAATCCTTTTTCGGAATCCACGTTCGCGCGCGGATGTGCTTTTGTTTCGTAAGCCGCTGTGCTTATGCTTTTTGCCGCGGAGAAATTACCGCGCGGGAGAATGCATCGAGGGGCTGCGGGTGGCAAATTTTATCGAAAATTCATGCGCGAATTCAGCTGGACGACGTGAATTGATAATGGCGCTTCTGGAAACGGCAAAGATTGCAATTTGAAGTTTGAAATTTCTCAATTAATTATTGCACAACGTTTAGTGATTTACAATTTTGAGGCCGAAAGGGGTATAAAAGTTGGTCAGAACTTTATTGTTATTAATTATCAATTATAAATTCATCAAAGAAACTAAATTCAAACTTTCCGCGCGTTCTAGTTATTGAACTTCGGCGCCTCAAATTAAACAACCTTCGGTTCTGTACAGGTCGTACACAACTTTTTCTCCAAATCCAGAAAATACAAATCAACAGCGCCAAGTATAAGATAGAATTTGCAGCTCGCCGGCGACAATTAACTTAATCAAAGGTCTGCACAATTAGCGAACACGTCGCCCAGTAATCGGATAAACGATAAAATAATCGCGCGCCCGGCGCACTTGAATAACTCGCCGTAATACAGTTAGCCTCACCGGGCTTTAATAAGGCGCCGCCTCCGGTTTAACGGCGCACACACGTCCAATGCGCACACGTGTCCTATCTCTTTCGGTTGCGTTTGCCGATTCTGTTAACGTGCGATCTTCTCTCTCTCTCTCTCTCTCTTAGGATTAGGAGCAGTGAAGCGGAGGAGGATGCGGGGTGTAATATATCGTATATGTGTTGCTCGGATTTTTCAGAGTTTTCGGATTAATCTTCGATGGCTGTGTGTTTCTTGAGTTTAAAGATCTTTTATAGTCGCTATGATTTACGAAAGTATACGGAAGGTTTAACGCTTGGGACGGAATTAAGTTCTAATTAGTTTGTAAAGTGTTATTACGCGGAAATAATGTTAATTAGTAAGATGCTGGTAATTAGTAAATGAAGGCTTCCGAATAAGTAATCAAATTGTTAATAAGCGCTTATTTTAGTAAAAATATGATCGTCGCAGACATCATTTACCTCGCGGATAAATATTTAAAATGTAAATATATTATTATGATAAGAAGATTAATTTTATTACAAAATGCTTCTCGAATTCAATTTTCGAGATAATAAAGATAAATAAAATAGTACTGCGTGCTCACAGTAGAAATTGATTTTTACCTAGTGGATGCATCTTGGGTAGTCTCAAATGTTAGAAATGATAACACATGCAACTTAGCTTTGATAGCGCAAATAGTATATTACATATAGAAATTAACAACTTCGTGACGCGTCTGATTCAAGTAGATTTATTCACTTGACCATTATTAATTATTAGAATCACAACTAGCACTAAAAAGTTTAGTCATTTCTAAAGTTACAAGAAAATGTAGAAAAACTATTATAAACACCAAAAGCAAAATAAAAACAGCGTAAAAATTGAAAGGCTCGAATGTATTATATAATTCAAGCTGAAAACATTCGGCGATAAATCCTCAAATATTCCGCCGTAAATAACCCATAAAACAATTCGGGCAGTATACCCGAGCCGAATAAATCCTCGGCCGCGAGGAGGAGCAGCCCGGCAAACAATTGCGGCTTACGCACACCGGGACAATATTTGCATTCATTGCCCGCGACTCTCAAAGGGTTCGCGGGGGGGGGGGGGGCCTCGGCGCGTATTAACTATTTATTTGCGCCCCGTCTCCGTCCTCTCTTCCCGGGCGTTCGAGGAGTTTCTCCGTATCAAACATTAATACGGGCCATTCCGCGCGCGCTTCGACGGAGAGCGCTGCTCGCTTGAATTCGCGTGTCGAACGCCTCGTCGCGCGTTCGAGGGGGATGTCTACAGAATTCAGGCGAATGAAAAATTCAAATGAACGAATTTATTGGAGGGGGCCGGGGGGGCTAAATTCGGATCGAAATTAATAATAGGAATTTTTATGATTTAGATTTTCTTCCTAATATCTTGAATTGTCCTAATAATTTGAAAAAAAGGATTTTTCAAAAAGTTTCGAATTCAAAATCTAAAACTATACATTTTATCGCTAATAATTAAAAACTTCGAAGAAGTACATTCCCTTGTAAAAGAACGCAGCCAGAGTGAATTCCGAAAGTAAAAGAGAGAAAAGGTTCATCGCCGCGTGTAACGTCGACACTCGCGCGTAAAAAGCTCGCGACGCCAAATTTACAAGCCGAAGCGAGAGCTCGGCGCGCGGCGGGAGCTTTCGAGCGGCGGAAATCAACTCGACGCGCGCCCTTTCAGCGCGAAATGTTTCGCCGACTCGCGTATAAATTCGAGGGTTCGATAACGGGGAACGTTTCGCAGCGCGCTCCGCTCGAGCGCGGCGCTCGCGCGCTTGTCCTTTTTGTCGAGCGGCAATTCTGCACGTCAACCGCGAACGAGAGCCACTCGACGCTCCCCCGCCCCGCCTCCGGTGAAAAGAGTCGCCAAGTAGCCGGGGCAGCCAGTCGATATTCTCGGCGCTCGATGCGTCGATGCTGGAAGTTCGTCCTGCGGACGGGGACGGAGGTCTCGGTGTTTGCTTGGTTAAAGATTACTCGATTTCGCAGTGAATGAATTGGGAGGCGGTTATGAGCGATGGGATTATATGCGAAAACGTGACTGGATTCAATAATATCGTTTACTGAATAATTATCGCTACTGAATTAAATATTTTTTATTCGATGAATTCAAGCCGAAAATTTCAGCAGCGATTACGACCGTCAATTAACATTTATCCCCGGCTATTATTTCGTATTAAAATTTTAAAAACTTTATTCGACCTCCATCACAATCCCTCCAATTTTTATTACCAAAAAAAGACGAAAGCTGGTTAAAAAAAAAAAAAAAAAAAAAAAATCCACCTTCCTTAAAAGAAAAAAAAAACTCAACAATAGCTCAGTCGAATGCACTCCGTCGGAAATAGGTTTTTCATCAATCCTTTTCACTCTTGAATCCCCCTCGAAAATGAAAAAAAGAATCGAATAACCCTCTCGGCCGTAATAGCAGAGTATCGCTCGGCAGTCACGCCTTACAGTCACCCCCCCCCCCCCCCCAACAAAGCTGGCCGCGCAGCCAATTACATACTCCTGCCGGGGCTCTCAAAATCGCTGCCTCCGCAAATTACAGGCCAAATATCGAGTTTCCTAAGCGAGCGGCTCGCCGAGTTAATTACTCGCCCGCGCCGCCAGTCCTTCGCCTCCGAAAGTAGGAAAAGGAGTGTTAAAGTCGCGAGCGCCGGCGATCGCCGCCTTGACATTAATAAACCATTTATCCTCCGGCGCTGGCGATCGAGGCGCTTATAATTCCAACCCGCCCACCTGGCTCTCTCGTCTTCCATTTCTCGCTCTCTCGCGCTGCGGTTCGCAGCGGCGGCAGCAGCGGCGGCGGCGGCGGCGGCGGCAGCTCTATATACCTGCTCGACTAGGCAGGCTTAGCTTCCTCTCTCCCCCGATTTTCCTAATTCCCTGTTAGCCATCCGGGTCAAGGCCGTATCTCTCTCTCTCTCTCCCGCTCGAGCACCCCTCTCTCGTGCACGCGCGCAAGCGTATTGCGTGCGCTCCTGGGCTGCCTCCGACGCAGCCCACACCTGCGCACGCACGCACCTGAGGGCTTTACATCGATATGATCCTGGGAGGGAGAGAGAGAGAGAGAGAGAGAGTGTGTGTCTGCGTGCTGACTCGCTGCCTGCGGGGAATGTAATTGTCGCGATCGATTGCCCGACGAGAGATTCGAATTTCAGGGGTCGTGTGCGGTGCGGCGGCTTGTTTCGGAGGAGCTGACAGAGAGTATAGGGAGGGGGAAGGCGAGAAGTAAGGCCTGTCGAGGAGTTTATTGAGAAACTTTCACTGACGCGAGGAAGGTTTTTACGGGCTGGTCTTACCCGTTACTGACTTACACTACTGAAAGTGCTTCTTTAGTGCTTCCGAACTGCAAGGAATGTCCGGGTGGTTTGAGCAATAATTTAAGCGGCTTTCGAATAGCTGAGGCTTGTATAATCGTATAAGATGTGCGCTAATTGCAACAAATGTTTCATTTATCCGTTCAAGGACGAAATGCGAATTTTTCGTTTTAAACGCTTTTATTTGATTCTCCGCGCGTCGAATAAAATTGCACTCGAGCGCTCGTTCGTAACTTTTATAATTTCACGCGACAACGCGACTGACAATTAATTTCGCGATTTAATACGAGAATGACGCAAGAATAAATCATCCCCATTAACCATCGGCACTACTCGAAACTTCGCCGCGCGAAACTGAACCCGAAGCTCCCGAAATAAAACGCGTCCGACCGCGATCTTCCTTTTTTTTCCCCCCCAACGGAGAAGCACCTCCTCGGGCATGAAAAGCTGGCAGATCAATCAGCTGACAATCATCCCTGCCGCAAGGCTCGTATATGCCCGCGCGATATAACCGGGGGGCTCCTCTCCGCGGCCTGTCCGGCTCGTCATGGCGTCCGCGCACAATATTGTCAGCCCGGTAAATAGAAGCCGCGAGCGGCTGGCGCGCCTCCCGCCGGGCGAGAGCAGTCGGCTTTAAGCTCGCTCTCTCTCTCTCTCTCTCTCTCTGCCCTCCGACGATTTATTGAATTATAGGCATTGTGCCCCTGAGATTGAGTTTTGCTGCCGAGGGGAGAGGAAGGGATATGGCGCGCGGGGCTTTGTTAGTTTTTTTTTTTTTCTTTTAGATAAGACGAGCGCCGGGGAAATATTTTGCTTCTTGATTTGGACTCTCGGGGAAGGTGCTTCGAGTTGGTGTAAACTTGAATGAAACGAATTATTTTAAATAAAAAAATTCTATCAACGAGTGGTAATTATTGAGGTCAAAATTCAATTATAAATATTACTTCAAGAGCAGTCTTGGCTCGGGCGGTTAAAGGCATCGGTTTGGTTTACCTCGCGGTAAACGCCGGACTTGCATGGCTTCCCAAGATAAGGCTGCTCGAGGGCGTGGGTTTTCGAATCCGTCCGTCAGTCCGAAATTTTCGGAAGCATTTCAAAAAAGTGTTTGCCGGATTTTTCCGGTGGCGGGAATCGAACTCGTCGACCGCAATAATCCTACAGAAAAAACCAAAAGTAAAAAATACGTGTTCCAACCTACTGACTATAGTTAACTCGGTCGCTAATAGCCGAAAGGGGGATGCAACATTAAATAACTAAATTAAAAAAAAAATATTACTTTATTTATTCAAATTCCTACTTCGAATTTTCGATTCTACAAAATTGCCATAAACTTTTGCGCAACAAAAGTCTGTAATAAAAATATTTAAATACACTTTTAAATCAAAGCTTAATTGATGAGCTACAAAACTCTCCGAACTCTCGCGAATCTCAAAAACGCAAACCAAATAACAGCGGAAGAGAGCTCCAAAGAAATTCCTTAACCCCGCCGGAATATTCGCAAAAAACGCGCGACTTTTCCCTTTTCATTTTCGTAGCATTCGTCACTCTTAAAGAGGATAAATTGTGACAGTAAAGTTTTTACGACGAGGCGGCCCGCAGGCAGGGGCGGAATCGCGTGTTTTTACAACGCGGACAGAAAAACATTGCCGGTTTTATTTCAGGCGCGCACTGCGAGACCTACGATTATACCGCGTTGCGCGCGCGAAACATTACTCCCCCGGCCTCGTGTGCATCCGCGAAATTTCGGCGAAACATTTTTTGCCCCGCGCCGCGTCGCGTATAACCGCCGCGAATCGGATGAAAATTCTCGCCCGAGGTTTTTTTCGTCGCCGCGCGTCGTTTTTCGCGGGCCGAACCCGATTCGATATGTCGAGCATTTTTAATCAAGACTCGTTCAATTACTCCTTCTCGACGACTGAGGCTCGAGCGCAATTTTATTTCTGGCTTTGAATTTTTGCTGGGCTTCTCGCTCGAGAGCGCTGACGCGCTTCAATATTCGTTGACCTGGCCTGGTAATTTATTTATTTTTATTTCCCGAGAAGAATTCGCAAGTAATTTTTATGAAAAATAATTTTTGCAAAAACGTTAAGTTGCTGCTGCATAAATAAATATGAAACAGAAATATTAATTATGCAACCAGAATTATAATTTGTATAATTGATGCAATATTTTATAGACTAGGTTCCAACAATCAACATGTACTTACCATAATTCAAGAATATTAAATACTGATAACACAAATCTTCTGAAAGACCTAAAAGCTTCCAAAACATGATGCTAGCAAAATTTCCATTCCCTCTTGAAGTTTAAAAAAAAACGAAATCGAGTCCGCAATTTTAGGGTGACAATAAATCCAATCAAAGCCGCCCATAAACATCCATGCACGGGCAATGAAATTATTTGAGCTCAAAGATACTTTGATGGTTTTATTTATGTACGGGTTGTAAAATCGAGGCTTTCGCTATTTTATTTTTATCATCGGCGGTGATTGTATGGAAATTTCGTTTTTACGCCGCTCGTTTCACGCTTAAAGTCGTGTACGATGATTTTTAAAACGTCGGATTGTATTAAGCCCTCGGTTTATTTGACTGTGGAGTAACAAAAAATATCATTTCGCGCAACGTTTCATTCCGATCTCCGCGCCATTCCTCCAAATCGATTAACTTTAAAAATGCACTTTCCGGCGTTTATCGAATCATCAATTTTTACCGCGCTTTTATTGAATTAAATTACACTCCGAAAAATGTACAAATTTTGTTTTCTCAAATGAAAAGCGTGGTTCGTCTTGTATTCGAAAGAAATAACGTTCGCATCGCGGCTAAAAAACGAAGAAAAAAAATTAATGAATGCAAAATGAAAAAGAAGATCGCATTATTTCCCCGACAAAAGTGATTTCACGCCCAAATAAAAACGGCGCTTTTTCGTCGTAAAATGAAACCGTAAGAGTGCACTTATTCCCCCCCTTTCCGTCATCGTAATTTTCCATTTCTCGACGTCCACGGAAGCGCTTTTATTCGTTTCCCACCCTTCCTCCCCTCCTCGTTCGTTTGTTTTTTCTTGCGGAGACCGGCAAAGGCTGAATTCCAAATCGATCGAGGGAGATTGTTTTTTATGCAACTCGCGAAACCCTCCCCGGTGTGAGCTCGAATTTGCGGGCAGGCATATATTTCTTGTTTTTTTTTTTTTTTTTTTTTATCGTTGTTAAAACGTGCTCGGCGGCGCTCGTATTTTATGATACGGATCGCGTAAAAATATTAAGGGCCGTCGGTGATTAAAAACTTATGCGTCGCGGGACTAAAAATAAGCTCGGCTGGTGGTCGGATTGATAAGCTGAAAATAAGTATTAGTCATGCTTGGAAAACGAGATGCAAGCGAGGGGAGGAAAAAAATGTACGGTTTTTTTAAATTAGAAAACGCCTTTGCGAGAAGAAAAAAGTGCCGCGAGTAATTACTTAAAGCAGCGAGGGAAAAAATTCTACTTTGAATAAAATATAATTGCTGGTTAGAAGCTTTCCGTTTGCTGCAGAAAATTTGTCCTTTATGTACTGACACCGTAATGCCAAGGAAATTGTAATTTTCTAAAGTAAAGTCCAAAAGGTGCAGTATATATCTCTCTAAAATTGCAATCCGCATTACAGAAGCCAATGATCGTACAAACAATATCATCGAATCTCATTAATTTTCCCCAAACAATTCTAATCAAGTAGTTTTTCATGCCCCGCGGCAAAGTCCTTAATAATACCCGTTCAAATCTCAATTATAACTCCCGCGGAAGCGAACGAGAAACTATTCCACTCGGGAGAATAAAATTATCCATGTAGGAAGCTCGGCGCGGGGCGCTCGAAAGCTCAGCCGCACCGAAACGAGAAGCTGCACGACTACTTAATGCAGAAGTACCGAATCGATACACGCAACTATCCGTCCGATATCGGCAACTCGGGGCCGAAGTGTTCGGGGTGGGCACAATCTGGTCTCGTAATCCTGTCGGGGCTCCGGAAGAGATGATATCAAAATATTGACGAGTGCCGGGAGAGAGAGAGAGAGGATACGAGCAAAGCTCGAGCGCGATTCTCCCTTCGTTTTGCCGGCTGCATCGTACTTACGTCAATAGAGAGCCCGAGCAAAAAGACAGAGACGCGGCTTATTCCTTGCGGACTCGTCCTGGTCTCTGGAGTAAAGTGGAGTGGCTCAAAGATACGCGCGCTCCGCTGTGTATCGAGCTGTATACGTGAACCGATGCAAAAAGCTTTTGTCGCCGCGCGCATAATGCTGCCGCGCGTTCGAACTCGCTCGTTTCGCGCGCGCGAGAGCTTTTGCAAAACAATTCGAGTTGAAGGTATATAGGGTGTTTACCCGTAATTATTCTTTTTAAATCTTTTGCGGAGCGATAAACAGTTGTAGTGGCAAAGTTTTTAGGAAGGACATTAAAGGCCTTATAGTTCTAATGACAAACGCAATCAAATTTTAAAGATAGTTAGATTCACATAATATCAATGTCAACACTGCCAAATACTTTGATAGCACCTTTTATTATCCTCCTCAATTTTTAACAATTACGTTTAGGATTATTAAAAACGAACAAACCGTCGGCAAATCAGTCAAAGAAAAGATCAGCAAAAGAACATACCTCCCCGTTGTGATAATCGCAAACAATCCCCACGCTAATCCTTTTCATCTTTGCTCGCCTAATGCCATTCCAAAACGTGAGTGTACAAATCAAGCCGACATGCGAGGGGGAGGAGAGAGACCCCCCCCCCCTCTCCCTCGAGGTCACGCACTTAATTTCACAGCAGCGACTCTGGCGAAGAAAAATATTCAAAGGCTCTCTTATCCGTTCATTTTTCATCCTTATCTGAGCCGCAAAACGTTTCCTTCCGACGGGCGAACTCCCTCGGCAGAAAAGCTCGCTCGAGGAGGCCGCTGCGGGCATTTCCATTCTGGCTTTTGAGGAGGAAATTCGAGGAAGGGCTTTTTGTTTCATTGATAAGGGATTTCGGGAGAGAGGAGCTACCACATTTGTCGGGCCGATTATCCCGCCGACGGAGCCGCCGTCGGGACGAGAAAGTCTCTCGGAAGGAATCGGGGTTGAGAGGCATTTCTCGACGCTTCTTTTCGCGGTTTATGTGTATCCGTTTGTGTCTCCGGTGTGAGAATTCGCTGATTTTTAATCTAATGATTTATTTCGTACGACTTTATCTCGATAATGACTATACTTTTTTTGGGGGTGAAGTTTGCCTGCAGCTTTTCTTCATTTCAAAATTAAACACAATGTATTATAAGATGAAAGTGCCAAGCTTTTAAGAATCTATAATAGTATTTCCCCGGTAGATGAAAAATTTAAATTCCTTTGAGAACTCGGGACGAATGTTTCGAAATGCAAACATTTATTTTAGCGTCCGTCTTCAAAGCACTTCAGCAAATAACAATAAATTCTGCATTTTAAATTTAAAACCCGCGACGTTTTGGCGGGTCGCGTATTTATTCGAGCGATTTCATTACAAAAATTGTTTGCAGCTGCAAGATCTGTCTGCAAACAAATTTACATCAGTCGCCCAGATCAAACACAGAGCAGAAAATATCGCTGATGCGTAATTGCGAACATTTGTATACGACGTTTTCGTTGCGTGGATAGGAAAAATTTCAATTTTTTTTCCCCCCGAAAGGTGAAAAAGCTAAATTTTATCGTTTCTCTTCCGTTGCTGCGTTGACCTGCAGTATGTATTCAATCATAGTTAAAGAAACGTATAACGTTTTATAAAAATAATAATCCTTTTTGAAAGCAAAAGTCACTCTGTGTCAAGTATATGCAACTGAGGCGAGATCGAAAATGCAGCGGCTTTTAGTGCTTTAATAAATAACTATTGTTCCCCTGCAATATTTACTCATCGCAGTCGATTAAAAAGTTTCGCGTGCATACATTACAAAGATATATCGCTGTCGCCGTCGCTGTTTCAAGAGTAAAGTTGGCCTCGCGCCTTAAAAATGCCACCGAAGATTAACGGAATTTATCCCGTGTATTAAAAAAGTTTGTATCACTTTTTTACTACTTTTTCACGATTTTCCAAAAAAAAAGAACTAATCCGCTCCGTCGTGACACAAATCGTAAATAAGTCACGCTTTCGGGAAACTCTTTGACAGTCCGGATACAGGAATACACCCAAGTTAACCAAAAAACGTTCACGGTTTTCTCTTTTTGTTTTCAAACACATTCGTGCTCCTTTTTAAAAAGAACAAAATCTTCTTACCTTCGCAATCTTCAAAATTCTCTTCCACCCCTTTCTAAACTACAATTTCACTTCGGGTCCAATCGGTTCGGGATTTTCAACGGGACTCAACTCGGTAAGCACGCGTCGAAGGCTTAATCGCCCTAACTCTCTTACGGAGGCTTAATCGCGACAATGCCATCATCGATTCGCTCGGATCCGCTCGTTCAAGGGCCCGGAGCGAGAATTCGGTCGCGCGCCGCCGCACGCTCGTAAATTCAAATTCGCCGTCCTCGCGACTCGAAAACGGGGGGGGGGGGGGGTATATGAATAAAAGATCCCGCGCGCGCGCGCACGCCCGAGAAGTGAAAAAGTATAAGTCTCGGCGCGATGATTCCCGCGGCTGTTTTGCCGCCGAGGACGGCGGCAGGTCGGAACGCGAGGCGTTTTATGCAACTGCTCTTAAATATTTATCGTAGCTCGCGGAGCCACGGGTTTATAATAATCGCGCGGAAGCGCGAGATTATCTCGGACGAGTCCTTTCGCGACTCGACTGCGTTTTTTTAAGGGAATGTGGTTCGTGCTCTAATTTGGTAATGCCGAAAAAGTGCTGGTTATTTTACAGTTGCTGTGTAATTAGTGAAAAAATTGTCAGAGTTTTACGATTTCAATCTTTAAATATTTTAAAGATTTACCTTTACACTTATCGATCGCTTGAGACTTTTAACGACGGAAGAACAATAAATTTTAAAAATCTACTACCACCTTGCAGCTCATGTAAATATCGAGGCAACTTTTCAAACTACTGTAAAAAAGATTTTCTTTCAAAAAAAAAAAAAAAAAAAAAGGAAAAAGTAACTGTTATTTTTAATTGCTTTCTTCCTAGAACGCGTTTTATCGCACCTTATGACACTTTCTATAAATGCATGTTTAAGAGGACGAATTATAGTATTAGCAATATTATATCGAACTTAATTACATCTCAGATTCGTGGCAGCAAATTATTGCCCATTCCAGGAAGCAGCAGTCGTAATCATAGATAATTTAAGCGACTAACGCGCAGAAGACAATAGCCGTAAGGATCCATTTCCAAGGACAATGCTTTTTTGCTCCGGGGAGACTTTAATTTTTCTTTTAAATAAAAAAACTTTAAAGGAAGCCCGGCGGAGTTGTTAAAAAAATGTGGAGAACCGCAGGACCGCCGAATGAAAAGGATCTCGTTTGCATTTATAGCGCAGTTTTAAAACTTGCTTCGCCGCTCGTCAAATAGTAAGATGGAAAAAATTTACCCCGCGAAAATGGCCCCGTCAAGATGATCCGACGCGACGACTGTAAAACTTCCATTAATTAAACACCAGCTTCCGTCTGGCCTCGCAAATTTGACTGCGCTAAAAACCAAGTCACTCTCGAGTCCCGGAACAATTTATACATCGTATTAAAAAGTGCACGCGTCGGAGATAAAAAGGAAAGGCGCAGCTGCAGTCTGCGGAAATTCGAAAGTGTTCCATTTTTTTTTTCTCGCACTCGAAGATTACGTGACGCAGGAGGCAGAGACGTTACCGGCAGAAATCACGTACCCCTGTCCGGCTTGTCAAACGCGTCAAGCCTCGTCGGGGACGAGTCCTGATAAATTTTTCAAAATTAAATTTCGCTCCCGTCGTCGTTCCATTTGTCGCGGACGATGTTCTGCATAGGGAACATATATACGTTCTTTCTGCAGCGGAGCGAATTTTCCCTTTCGCCCGCCGGGAGTTCTATAGAGGATTAACGTGGACAAGGCTATATGCGTCCGCTCGCTGTCCGCCAGCTCGCGTTCGATATTCGCGTGGGATATCGTGTTTAGCCCCTAATTAATACGTTTTAAAGGGATAATGTAACCTTCGCTGTGGTAGTTATAGTTAATAAATAGTGAAAGTGAGGATGAAAGGAAATTTATTTTGATGAAAATTGTAATCGTGACAAAGGCATTGAAATGGTTTTATACACTGAGAGAAATATTTGTGTATAAATTACTATTATCCTCGATAATTGGAGGACATACTGCCTTATTTACAATATTCACAAGTTACTTTAAAAATATTTATCGATTATTTTATAAATTTTACTTGTGAATATTGTAAATATGACAGTATGTCCTCCGATTACCGAGGATAATAGTAATTTATACACAAATATTTCTCTCAGTGTAAAGATTTTAGAAAGGATTCTAAAAGAGTTAAGGTATTTCATATTCCTATATAAATAAAGAACATCAATTTTTCCAATTTTAAGGCATCAATAAAATTCTTATGGAGAATCATAGCCGAGATTTTAAGCACGCTATTAAAGAATTGTAGAAAATTATGATAATAAAGGAACATAGTAGCGTTTTCCGAATCATCGAATCGCTCAATAAAAAAAGGAAACAGCCCGCAATACAATGCCCATTACGCTACTAATTCTATTCATCGTCGTTTATGGAGTGCCGGTATTCAATTCCATTTAATTGGATTATGGAATTCAGCAGGGCAGCGGTGTACATAAAAAGAAAATTGAACGCAGTTTCCCTCGGCGCCGTTGTCAATGTTTCCTTATTTCTTCGCTTTAGAACTGCGCTCCGTCGTTACAGCGAAATCCCGGTTATTCTTCTCCAGACTTCGGCAGACGGAACGTTTGTAACGAGCAATTGCTGCGCCGCTGCGAATTATCGCTTGTCAGAGGCAAATTACAGGAAGTCGATTGTTGGATTCGCGTACAATTGCCCGAATCAGAGACGCCGGGGGCTAATGCAAGCTCGACCTTCAATTGTCTAATTCAAATTTAAGTTTTCTGAGAATTAGTTAGACTTTGGGCAATTAAAATTTAAATCAGATGTAAATGGCACGATGAATATATTTTAATTTAATAGGAATATTATATAGTTGTCAAATTTTAGTTTATTCTAAAATTATCATTTAAGCTTAGAAATTAATATAATACAGTATCGAAAATTACACTAAGATCACAATTCGTAGTCATTTCACCTTACTCGTCCAACTACATTAAAAAAATCAGCTACATTAATTCAAAAAGCTCGATTAACTTTCTTCCCCGTCGACCGAATCTAAATAAACCTCTGCCACTCGAAGACCAGAAATAAGCGTGCAGCCTCCTTCGATTCCGCAGAACCAAGCCCAGAAAATCCTCCCCCGATACCTGAAAACTGCAGCTCTCCCCCCGGCGGCGGCAGGCGTTTCTCCTTCATCGAACGGCGCAGGCCAGATGTGCGTCGAGGTAGAAGGAGGGGAGCAGAACAGAGGGGGGGGGGGAGGACAGGTCCGTTTGCACACGCGGGATCCGCGACCTACTGGCCGATTCTCGCGAATCGGGTCAAGGGTGCCGAGACTCCTCTGTCGCACGCGCCATCCGCGTCCAGCCATCCATCCTTCCTTCCTTCCTTCCTTCCTTCCTTTCGCGCGTGCCCGCGGATGCCGTTCCCTCCGCACCTGTCGCTCTCTGCGTCGGCCGCGACCTTCGACGCGGTTTTATGGGCTGGAGCGGGGAAGGAGCCGGGATTTTTAGAGACGATCGGGAGGCTGAATGCAAGGCGATTCGGGAGCTGCTGCAGGGGATTTGCCGGGGTATTTGGCTAATTGCAGGGGATCATCCGGGACGGGTAATGAGCGGCAGTTGGACACAAGGCGGGGATTATCGTAGTCCGTCAAAGCTGATAAAGTTTCTTTTGTGTTGTGCGGAAGAACGGGGAATTGAATAAAGGTTTTTTTAATACTTTAATGCCAGCGAAAAATTGTGCAGTAATTTCTTTAGAAAATTCGTTAAAATCGTGATTCAATGTATATAGTGTACACAATTTTTGTTTACTTCCTTTTTTTCTTTTTCTTGTCTTGACCGTTTTCTTAAGCAAAATTTATTATCTGCAGTTAGAACTTAAGGACTTATCGACGCAGAAGCTCGAAAAATAATTCTTTTTTTACCCACGCTTGTTTTGCTCTAAACGTCAACAAACTGTTTGAAATAACCGAAATTTCAAATCCAGTTTCAGAAAAGAAGTAAACTTGCACAATCGTCCGAACCGTACGCAATTAAACGCAATAGAAAACTAAATTTCAACTCCAAAACAATATCGGGGAATAAAAAACGAGTTCGTTAAGTATAACTCTTGTCACCTCCTTTATCCCAGGCATTTATCCCGATTTATCCCAATAAAGCAGCTCCAAACAAAGGGGTTGATTATCGAATGCTAAATTTTCCCCGCCGGCGCGTATATTTGTACGCTCGGCGAAATCACCGAGCAACGAACGTAGCGGCAACGTTTATTTCCCTTCCGGTGTTTCGAGCGTAGCTTTATTTTTTTCGTTGATCCGCTCGTGGAATACCCGTCCGGCTCTTAGTCGAACGGTTTTTCCACGGTGCTGAATAATGTAAACACGGCCGGCCACCCTTCGCGCCGCCGGAAAGGAACACGTACGAGGAATAACAAAAAAAAAAAAAAAGAAGAGAAACGAGCCGAAGGGGTGCGGGAGAGTCGGTCGGAAATAATTTCATAAATTTACCTTCTTCTTTCGCGTGTTCCACTTATTTTTTTCGTGTAATCTATTTGCCGCCGATAAATAATACACGTCTCCATCGGCGAAGGCGTGGGATTTCTTGGATTTCGATTGACCTACATTCTCCGCCCTTTGCCGCTGAATCTTGTAAAATCATTTTTGTCGGGTATTTAAAGTATTTTTTAATAAACCTGATATTTTAATAAATTGTCGGAGAGCGAGGAATTTGGAATTAATCAGAGGAACAAGGCCGTATAGTAAAACTGATCTTTTGCAATCCTTTCATCATAGCGGAGAGGTAATCATCTTCTATTGTTTGATAGAGATTCACATAAAGATTCTATCCCCAAAAACGTAATACCGAAATTATTACAAAATTTCCAGTATCATGAATTAATTTAAAAGAAACTTGCCGAGGTTTACACTTATCACCTTTGCGAAAACCTTAAGCTAATTAATAATCCTAATAGTTCTGAGAGTGATTAAAAATAGTTTCTACTTTTTGGTTCTTTTCAAAAATATTGAATGATTGCGATACAAGCACAGAAATTAGAGCTCTCAATTCGAAAGCACACATTGCCGACAATCCACTTCCTTAAGAGACCAATAGCAATTTTCCACCTAATAATCCCCGGAACGGAAAACTCAGTAAAATACCGATTTCCTTGGGCAGCAAAAACGCCGTTAGCCGAGCAAGTGACGCGATCACCTTCCGCATTACCCCCCGAAAGGGCACACTTACGCGGAACAATGAGTACCGCCTCTTTTGTCCGCCTACTGAAAAAGGGCTCGTAGAACGGAACATTCCGGGAGCGCCAGAAGCCGCGACTCGTTAACGTCACTGTCGCCGTAATGAATCCTGAAGGACTTTCCGCTGCTCCGGGCCGCATAATTTCGAATGACTACTTCGCCGAATGGATCCTTTAAGCGCGGCTTGACACCGGCGGAGCTTGGGAGTCGCGGAGCGATTGAGCTTCGATGAAAATTTTTTCGGGAAAGTTTGAATTGCACTCCTGGTGTGTTTACGTGGAAATTGATGTCGGGGGAAGAGGCGAACGGTAATTGATAGGGTGTATATATAGTTTTCGACGAAATCCAAGACGGGCGATAATGAGAAGTGTTCATTAAGGTTGATAATTACGGGTGTTTAATAATGTGCGAGGTTAAACGACGTTATGAAGGCGCGCTGTTGAATGTATTGAAACGTCGTTTTTGAAAAATCCGAGGGCGCAGTCTGGATATTCGCAAATTTAAATATTCTTTTATTTTTCGAGCACGTGGATTTCCCGAGAGAAATCAGTTAGTTTAACTGAAAACTGAATTCATCGCGTGATTTTGTATGATAAATGAACTCTGTTGCTGTTTAGTAAACTTGAGCGATATGTCCAAAGTAGAATAAATAATATTTTATTAAGAGCAGATTTCAATAGAAGAGATTTCAATAGATTTCAATAGAATTTCAGAAGTCAGAGTCGCTCTATTTCTTGTCCCACACATTGTGATAATGCAATCCAATGCTTATTTATCCAATCACCCTTTTTTGGTTTTTTACAAGCATTTAGTCATAAGTAAGAAATGAAATTCATAAAATTTAATTTACATCTACCTTAGATCTATCTTTACTTTTATATAAAGACACCTTTCCTTTCTGGTGTCGGAATTCTCAAAAGATTTTTACCTTTGATTTTCATTATCAATTTCATTTTTTATTTTAGAACTTTCCTGCCAATATCAACCTAATCCGCTCTCTTTATATTGCGCCTACGTGCCACTTCGTCGAAAAATCTCCTCCAATTAATATCGTTTAAAACTGCTTTAAAATTTTAGAAAGAAATCACAAAATTCTAATCACGATAGAAATTACACGGAGAGAAAAGATCAGGAAAAATTATTATCTTTTTAATAGAGCTTTTTTTTGGTTTTTTGTTACCGCTTTACTAAAAAATAGTAATTTTTCCTGATCTTTTCTCTCCGTGTACAATTGCGCCATCGTCTAAAGCAGCAATCACCGCTCCTCCTCGTAATAAAAAGCATCATCAGAAGCCACGCTTCTCGACGCTACGCCGCAATTATTCTATACCCAGAAATAGACGGAGAGAGGACAGGAGACGCAGTTGCGGGGGCTGACATTCGCGCGCGCACACCCATTCCGAAGGATTAATGACGTCTGCGCAGCATCCCTCGCCCGGGCTTTTATCCGCGCGACTCCCGCTCGGATTTATGAAATTCGAAATGTTTATTAAGCTCGTGACACGATTTCGCGCTTTCGGATTACCGAGGGGGATGGTGCAAGAGCGGATGTAACGTTACGAGAGAGCCGCGTCGCGCGGCGCCTCTGGGGGCTCGAAAAATTTCAGTGGAAAGTCGGGGTTTCCGGGAGTAGATTGAATAGCCCGTCTTTTCGGTTTGCGGTCGACCGTAAAATCGATTACCGGATAATTTCCGCGTGTGCTCGAACGCGTCGGTAAACAATTATCTTGTTTGGATTTCGTCATCGTTAAATGATTTATGATTCGGTATTTCGAGCTATTTGGATTGTGTATTTCGGAAATGATGTTAGAATTTAAACGCGAAACGTAGATTATTATCTTGTTTTACAGTATTTTAGCATTTTTGATAATCAATTTAATTGATTATAGAATAACGATTTAAAATCGATTGTATCAAAAAGTTAATAACGTTTATTATTTAGGAACACTTGGTAAACTTAATTATACTTCAATCGATACCTTTTTTAAATTCCTTCATAAATAAAGAATAATTATAGTACAATAAAAATCTTAAAAAAGACATATAGAAGAATAATCACATTTCAATAACTTTTTCAAAGCCATAAAATCCGATATAAACAAATAACGAACGATTTGCACCCTTCGCTCCTGCCCAGAAACTTTTAATTGGCTCAATTACCAGTCAGCCGAAAAAAAAGGGGGGAACTCGGTCAGAGTCGCCGCGTCCGGCAACTTTTCCTTCATACGCAATTCATACCGACCGCAGGAAAGGAGGCTCCTCCTCCGCCAACATCCCGACCGCGGCAGAGCTAATAAACCCCGAAATACGTCGCGTGTAATAATTCTTTCTCCGGCCGCTGCAGGACCGTTGATCACTGTCGACTGCTCCTGCAGTATTCACGGAGGGTGTCGCCGCAATTCGTCGGTGGCTTTTTATTTGAGGAGCGAGAAATTACAAGAGGCGGACGGCTTTCTGGGATCTCGCGGCGAGATGAAAGCTGACTTTGTCTAAAAATGTTGAGCCAGTTTGTCTTTTTGCGTTTTGTTGTATCATAGAGAAATATTTAAACTTTAGATATTGAACGGAAGATTTATTTTTGACGATAATAATGAGCCGACATATTTTGAATTATTTACCGCACAGCATTGAATTCATTCATCACGTGCTGTTATAAAAAATATTCTCATGTTTCGTCACTATAATTCGAATTACAAGCTTTTTCATCTTTGTTAAAAATTTATAATTTGATGTAATTTGTGATTTAATAGTTGAATTATAAAAATGGTTACAATTATTTCGGTAAACGAATTGGTAATTCTAATATGAACCTATTTGTAATCCTATCTGAAAAGATTTTATAGTTGAATTAAGTTTTCTCATTTTTTTTAATTAACATATTCTTTTATCTACTTTTTATGATGTAATCAAATTTTTTCGTTCAACTGAATATTCGAGCAAAATGCTTGCTACTTTTTATATAAAACACTTTCCCTCCCTCTCTATTTTCCAATATTTTCTGTTCACATTTTAAAAAAAATATCCATAAACTTAATAGGAAGAAAATATACATAGATATATTTTTAAAAAAGCTATTTTCACAGATTATCTTCTATTGAGAGCGTGATCGATTGCTTGCTGAAGTGTTAGGTATTAATTGCCAATCATATTTAGTGTACAAATATCGGCTTTTAAAAAATAATTGATATCTATGTATAAAGTATATTCATAAATCTAGTTAACAGAAAAAAATTTCATATTTTTAGAAACAAAAATAAATTCATAACAATTGTTTTGATGTCGATATTTTGTTCTAGGAATTGTATACAATACCTTTTTTCAATAGACCTTTTTTGAAAAATTTTTGATCAAAAAATAGCTCGAAAGTGATTTTTCCAAAACTAATAGATTATTTAAACAGTATTTCGAAGTTTTAATCTATGTTACTATAGAAAATTATTAACGGATTAGTCTTGTTTATTTTCAATTAACTAGTTGTATAAACAAGAATTACGATCTCTTGTAGTGAAATATAGCTACTTCATTTCCGACATTCACTGCGCCGAACTTCTTCTGCTCCTTTTCAGACTGCAGGATCGACTGCTCGGCCTCTTGCATATTTTCAATTTTCATTTTCAACATCCGATTCGATATTTCGAAGAGACTTGCCACATTCACGAAGACAAATTTCTATAAAAGATCTTCAAAAATAATTTCAATTTCAAATTTTTTAATTTCCATTAAATTCGCCTTTTCTATAATACATTATAATAAATAAAAATATCAGTTCTAATTAAAAAACGCAAAAATGCTTAAAAAAGCAAACATATTACACTGCTACTTAAATTAAAACGTGAATTCTAATATTAGAAAGCTCAATCCAGTAAATATTATCCAATATCCCAGAAAACTCCAATTCACGCCTTATGAATACAAACAATAAATTTTCGCTTTCAACTCAAGTCGGCCTGGAATTCCAAATTTCATCTCACGCTTGCACGTCTCTTTAGATATGAAATTTTCGTGCCGCGGCTCCTCCGCCGTCGCGGCCCCGCACAGAGACATTCGTCTCGCCTGTTTTCCCCCGGCGATTTGCTCCCGTGTCTTTGTGCTTTCCCGCGGCCCGCGAGAAATTGAAACTGTCCGAGCGGCTTGATCTCCTCTCTCGCGCAAAAGCCTTTCCGCGCCGATATCCCCGCGTGGGCAAAAATAAAAGTGCAAACCAAGTTCTCGGGGCGGAAGCCCGAGTCTTCGAGTATATTAGAGATGCGAGCACTCGGACAAAGGAGGAATGCATAAGTAAAAGTAAAAGGGAGGGAAGTGAGGGTTTCGAGCGGAAGGACGGAGCTTTGATCTTGAAATTTTCGAAGAATTCGAAGGAAAGAGTTGGACGGAGAAGAGGATTTGTAAGGTAGATTGTGAACGTGGAAGAAATGGATCTTGGGTTATACTTTGATTTATAAGTTTCGTTTGAACGAGTGAAATTTTTACAGTTATTGTAATTGCTATTTTTCGAAATTTTGCAAAACCTTCTGGTTTTTGTTAAGTTTCAGCGAAGTTCTTTTTTTATTTTTTTAAAGAAAAACAATAAGGTCATCTGAAATGATATTTTTTTTATTTTCACACACAAATACTATTAGATAATATAAATAATATTAGAAGGTATTAAAGAAAACCACGCAAATTGAATACGGTATGATTGTCCTATTTTCATGGTCTTTTATTATATAAAATTTGTACATTGTTTTAAACAATTGTTAGGAATGCGATTCCCGCAGTAAACGTTGCAATAGTTCATGGTATGATTTTGACAATGCTCCGGTCTGTAACTTTGACAGTAATCTTTGTAATAACCGTAACAATAATCTTGGCAACAAGTATCGGAATTCGCGTTTCGGCAGAAGTTCGAAAAGTTTTTCAAGCAGTAGCTGCTGCAGTAATAATTTTGACAATAGTCGGTTGTGTAATTGTCGCAGTAATGTCGGAATACATTCATGCATTGTTTCCAGCAATCGCTTCGACAGAACTTGTTGCATTCCGAAGAATTACTTGTAGTACTACTGTCCGGGGCAGCATTTACCTGTATATTTGAGGGAAATAATTATCAACAATGTTCGAAATTATATGAGCTTTTCAATTCTTGCTATTTAAAAGACAACACCAACTTTTACATAGTCTATTTCCAAAGCGGGAACGTTTCCTATATTTCGCTGCCAGGAAGGCCACCATTGATCTTTAGCTTTCCAAAATAGTAATCTTGCCTGCAATAGAAACAACGTGAAGAATTTGCGGATTACAAAAAGGATTACTTTTATAACTTTCATACCTTTGCACTCGTGTTTTTCCAAGGTTTCGAGTAAAAATCCGATCGAGTTTCATCGGGAAAAACAGTGATTCCACCGACTCCTAATCCAATCGAGAGATAAAACTGAAAATGATAAACTGCGCATTTCAGCTCTAATCCCAGTACAAGGTAGTACAATATTTCACCAATGTCAGCTTTAAAAATTAAACCTTCTGATCAAAGGGAGCGACATTCTCCCGCCGAATCTTCCCGACTTCCTCCCCGTCCACCACAAAAGTAAACCCAGTCGCATTCCAGACGGTTTTATAAACGTGAAAACCCTTCGTCCACAGCGATCCTTCGCTCAACCTCTTCGTCACCAATTCCTCGCTGTAATCCAAGCTGCTGCCGGTGCCAATCCCGAACTCCAGCAATCCGCCGCCGATGTCGTCGTGCAACTCGTCGGTCCGCTTCAGGCACGCATTTCCTCGCGCTCTGCCGAGAATCACGCGTAGCTGGCCTTGAAGCGAACGAGAGTTCCCGGCTGCCGGTTCCAGTAGCATCTCTGCGAAATTAAAAATTAAGAGATAACGAGGTTGGAAGGAGGCGAGCTTTTCGATAAACCTACCTGGATACAGCCAATCCCCTTCGGGAAATTTAGCTCGGATCTCAATTACGCCGTATTGGAATTCGACGTTTGTTTTTGTGTTTATTTTGGCCGAAAGAACCGGGGGGAGTATCTGGTAAGCTCTGGCCTGCTCTTCGCATTCATTTTTAATTAAACTCGTACAGCTGCGACGTGTAAAATCGATAAAACTCATTATGTTATATATTGAAAACGTTCGTTTAGAATCTGAACGGACTCTCTTACTCGTTCAAATGCAATTTTCCGCTGTAAAGAAAATCTTTCCCATATACATCGTCGAGTAAAGCTGGTTTTATGCGGAGAATGCCGTCGCTGACCTGCAGCGTTTTATCGTCTTTTTGGAAAGCGCAAAACTGATAATCCTGTATTAAAAAATCAATGTTTTACGTATTAAGAGAGTCAACAAGAGCAATTATTACGTTAAATTAATTTTAAATTTATAAATTATTAAAGGAACAATTATAACTTACTGGATCGAGTGGAATTTTCATTTCTTGATTCCAAGTAAGTGCGTTCAAAGTATCTGCCCAATTAAAATTATCCTCAAAGTCAATTGTCGTCCCTTTAAAAATTATTTGTTTAAAATATTAGATTGATACCTAATATTTGCGACTATAACAAAAAACATACCAACTGCTTGCTGTTGAACGCTGATAAATTTAAAAACCAGCATAAAGTTTATCGGTTTAAATAAAATTGACGTTAAAATTATTGCAAAAGCAGCCTTCATCTTTAATAAACTTTTAATTTTTTGATTATCATTGACACAGCTACATAAACTTGATGTAATAACTTATTAAAAACTATGCAGATAAATTAAAATGATTCAATTTTCACTTTTTTTAAAAATATTAAAGTGTGTAAATACACTTTTTAACGTCACAATCAACTGTCAACACTCTCTAAAAGACGTGCACACTTCACAATTATTTCGAGGTATTTATTAAATGTTTAGAAAAAAGAAATTGATAGTAATAATATAGTATTAAAATTTTATTGACGTCAATTGAAGGTACTCAAACTTTAATTACCATCAACTAATTGGCACGTTGAGTTAAACAACTTTGTAGGACGACTGATTTCAACACTAATATGTAATTCGACTTCTGTAGTCGGGCGCTGAAGCTCTCGTCTTCGATTTGCAGATCGATTCCCCATTTTCCCCTCCCCTTAATTATACTCACACATCTTAGCAATTAACGAAATCTTATCATGTGCTCGTTCAGCCATAACGGTCGGTTTAATTTTGTATCATATATCTTGTATCAAAATGTTTCATGACAAAACTACTTGTTTTCTTACTTTCTTAATTTTGTTATTCAATCAAATTTTAAACATTCCATTATTCTCGAAATAGTGTTATAAATTTCAAGTATAGTAAATTTATTGAAAACAATTTGACAAATTTATATTGCAAGTTAAAAAAGCACGTAATTGTTAATTATTTATATATCTATTTTGGCTTTTTTTATATATAATAATTAAGTACAAAGTTTTTCTAGACTAAGTTTTATGTTTGAATAATGTAGTTTTCTAATTTTTTGTAATTTCAATATTTAAAATTTAAAAAAATTTTTTTTAAAAATATTACAAATGAACGAAGTCGGAAACTAAAACAAACAACATGTATACGTTGCATTTTACAGAGACTTGTCATACAGCAGTACATAGAAAATTAGCTTAAATTTTTTTTATTTATACTTGTTAAATTTATTTAAAAATACAAAAACTTGTGCATTTAATATTATTTTTGTTGTTTTGTATCGTTCCAGAAATGTATAAAATGAAAAATGTATTGTTTTATACGTACACGTATGGTACGTGTATAATTGAATTGCATACGTTGTATAATTGAAAACAATGATGAAAAACTTTTCAAAGCAAAGTAAAGCAAGTTAAAAATTAACTAGAATTTGAACGCGCTAATATGTTTGTTGTTTTCGAAAATTAAAATAATTAAAATAATAATGAAAATGAGCAATACCTACACTGAACAACAATGAAAATATCCATTCACAACTGCTTTCCCGCTCATCAACTTCGAGATTCTAGAATTTTGATCTCGAACTCGATTACTCGAAGGTTCAATTCGATTATATCGCAAAGCATTTTGAAGGGAAAGGGAAAGGGATTTTGCGATGTAACTTACAGAATAATTCAAGCTTCGTATATTACATGAATCATACGTTTAAACAGGCTAGAGCCAGCCAGCCAGCCCAGAGCAGGCCACCACCACTGCCACTTTCACGTCATATAATTACTTATGCGGTGTACCGACAGAGAGGAAAAAAGCTCGACGTAATAACCTCTAAGCAAGATATGACAAGGAGGACGCACGTTTCCATCGGCGCATTTTCAAACGCTCCGCTCAGTAGTCTTTCTCAAGTTCACGACAACACTTAGCACCAAGCTGGAGGTTTTCCGCTCACTAAACTCCCTCATCTTCCGTGTGCTGGCCCTCCTCAGGCCAAACGCCATGTCATTTCACGTTGTCATGTTTGTTTACTTTCTGTCCTGGCTTGTTTTTTCACTGACTTTACGATTTCATTGTTACTTAATGGTTTGTGTGCTTTTTCCTGTTGCAGTAACGACGAGGAGAACTACGAGGATGTGCTCAACACCCAAGAACCTCAGCACACTACGATTGCCAATACAGAAGAGCTGGATGTATGTTGTTTTCTCTTACTTTGGCTTGCATCGCACTTGCGGATTGGTTTTGGATGTATTTAATTATTCTTTAAGAGGGTTTGGAATATCTTCTTATCTTCTTAGAAAAGATGAAGTTATAGCTTTAATGTTATATATTTATTACAACATTTTTTGCATTAAAATATTATTTTTTATTAATTTTTAAGTTCTAATTTTTATTTAAGTATTTTGTTACTATCCTATGTACAAGTACCTTTGCGTATCTCTATAGGGATATCTGGTAAAAATTTAAAATTATACAACTAAGTAAACCTATATTTATTACTGTGTCATAACACATTGCAATATCACCGACAATCACTTTTTTTTAACTTTCAAGGAATTTAGATATTAACAATAATAATCGAGTAGCAGATTAGTTCGTAATATCTGTACAGTAGATTTATATTTTTAAATTGAATTACATTTCAATGTTCTACATAAGTAATTATATTTTAATTTAATGATTTTTTAATGATTTTAGAACAGTGATATAAGTTTATCTATCAAGCAAGCTTGCGGGATGGGTGTGAATGATGTATCTTCTCCTGTAGTACCATATAGTTCAATGGTCCAAAATAGAGAAATTGGTCCCAATTTCAGTCACGGGCAACAATGCAGAATAACAAATAATTTTTTGCCAAACTATATGCTTGGAATTGCTAAGTATAGCAGTAAACCATTTTGTGGCTCCTTTTCCCAAGATGGAAAATTTTTACTTACAACTACACATGGTATAAATTAATTATTTTATTAATTTGCCAAATAAATTTTTGATCATTTAATTGACTGTTTATATTTAAATTTAATAGATAGAGTTATACGCCTATATCATACAGATCGTGGACAGTACACTGAATTTAAAAAGTTTTCTGTACAAGCTGTTGGATGGAGTATCTTAGATACTGCCTTTAGTCCAGACACAAAATATTTTGTTTATTCCAGCTGGTCAGACCACTGTAAGTACTCTTTTTAATAACATTTTTTGAAACTATTGAATCTATCTAACATATACATTTTTAAAACAATATTGTGATAACTTTCAGTATACATGCATTCAGTTTACGGAGACTCAATTCATCGGGAACCGTTATTATTAAATCCAGACCAGCCAATGTTTTGTGTCTTTTCTGTAGTATTTTCTAGTGATGGAAGAGAACTGTTTTGTGGAGGAAATGATGGATTTTTGTACATGTATGATCGAGGATCACAACAATGTGCAAAAGTGAGTAAACATAAATTTTTGCTACTATATGCATAGTTCTAACATAAAACTTGTGTTTTAGGTAAAAGGTCATAATCATGATATTAATTGTGTCGCTTTTGCTGACGATTCCTCTCAAATTTTATATAGTGCAGGTGATGATGGACTTTGTAAGGTACGCTTTCTTCATTTATAATTGGTAAATTGTTTGATTTTAAAAAGTATTTGAAGCTTTATCATATAATTATTTTTATTTCAGATTTGGGACAGAAGAGCATTAAGAGAAGATAATCCTCAACCTGTAGGAATCCTTGCAGGTCATATGGGTGGCATCACTTATGTTGATCCAAGAGGAGATGGAAGACATTTAATAACCAATAGCAAAGATCAAACTATTAAATTATGGGATGCGCGCTTATTTACCAGTAAAAAAGGTCAAGAAGAAGCTCAAAAAGCCGTCACTGCTGCCAACAACTACTGGGACTATAGATGGCAGCTAATTCCAAAACAATGTAAGTTTCTAATTCAAACGGATAAAATCAATTATCATACAGAAATAAAATTCCAATAAATTTTTATTATAGATTTGACTGCAAGAAAGCCTCTGGATGGAGATACAAGTATTATGACTTATCGTGGGCACACTGTAATATTAACTTTAATTCGATGTCATTTTTCACCTGCTGCCACAACTGGTCAGAGATACATTTATACAGGATGTGGACACGGGCGTCTTATTAGTAAGAATTTCTGTTAACGATTATTCTATATCTTATAACGAGGAATATCCAATAATCAAATTGTAAAGGGCGATGAAGTATACAGACGCAATGGCGGTCGGAATCAATGTGGTCCTTTGCACGTGATTTTCCTTCGTTATCACGCACGTGCCCTCACGCTTTTGGTTAACAATAACGAATTCGTTAACACGCGACACTCGTTATAATTTATTAAATTTATTTCATTAACTATATACTAATAAAATAAAAACTATATTAATTAATTTAATTAATTTAATGACTTTCATTTCAGTTTATGATTTACTTACTGGCAAAATTGTAAAATCTTTAAAGGGCCATAAATCAGTTGTCAGAGATGTGAATTGGCATCCAACAAATCAAGAAATTGTTACTACTTCGGTAAACCCTTTTAAAATTAAAAAAATAATAATAAACATTTTTAAAAATATATTTTTATTACATTTTTATTTTTATTTATAAATAAAAAAATTTTTTTCAGTGGGATCGCGAAGTTGCTATTTGGCGCCACTTCAATGACGACTATGCAAAAAGGATAGCTAATGATTACTCGACAGACAGTTTAGACTCAGACAGCGATCCACCGAGACCTAGGAGATCTCGTCGTCGTCGTCGTCCTAAACGCAAAAAGCAAAGCGCGGCTGCCGTTACATAGATGCTATTTCGAGTTTTTAGTAAAGACGAAGTTTATCACCTCGCATTCTTCGTATTCTCGCTCTTCTATTGAAAGGAAAACGAAATATCAGTCAAGCTTTTCAATGAGAAACAGAAACAATCTTTGAAACAAAGAAAATGTGATAAGATATTTGCAACTGCGCCACTGTAAAAATAATGAAAGTTGCGAAGTAAAATTAGTTCATTAAAGAAAATATACAATTACATCCTAAATAATTAATTTTTAAGTATTCGTATATTATTATATTGTTTATTAATTGTTTTTTTAAATGTATTTGAAAAGTACTGTAAATACTTCGAAAATGTAAGTTTGCATTCACTGAGTTACTAGTTTGCCGGCTTTTTTATTCTTATTTCAATAGAAGTAGGGTTTAAGCGAATTTTCTTTTAAATTTAAACACGTGAATGAAGTATTTGTAAATTAAGTATAAGGTTTATAAAAATTATTAAACGTTATCATGAACATTAAAATTTTGAATTAGAAGATGTTGGTACATTAATATATTTAATAATATAATTGTTAATTTCTTAGCGCATGAATAAATAAAAGAATTTCATAAGATTTTGTTAAGTTGGTGCCATAAACTGTTTTCACAGACGTCTAAATGTTATATGTTTTACCAATTAGCATATTTTTAATTTTTGAGGTTTCAAATACATTTTCTTATTTGTAAAAAAGTCACAAAAAGCAAATAAAAAATACAATTACAAACATACATCTCTTATTTATCTTTTTTTTAATTTATTTCAACCTTATCAATAAATACTTCTGTTCATTGATACTACTAGAAAATAGGTCAATTCAATTGATAAATTTTAATGTAAAGTAAAGTCAGTAAATCATAAAGTAATTATTTAAATAATTAAAGAGATAAAATTTAAAAAACAGGAAATCATATGAGTATTATCTGGAATTTAATCTTCTGCAGCATAATATAAATAAATAATTGTATATTTTAACATAACGTATTATTACTTAAGCATCTTGAATGAACTTATTACCGAATAACTGTTTTTTAAATAAAACCAGTCGAATAAGAAAACAAAAGTTATCATTTAACTCATCGTAGGTTAAGGTTATACGTCACGACTACTAAACTTATATAATTTTATTGAAAACAAAAACTACAACTTGACGTCAAAATCAACCGAATTATTGAGAACAGATTTTCCTTCGTGCCCAAGCAGGTAAACAAAACAATCTTCTCCTCTAAATCACTTCCATCCGACAATCCCTCAATCCACAAAGCAGCCGAAAATTCATTTTTCACAAGTCTCAGCAGCGATAGTTACGTAAAAAAGCTCGTCGGTGCATCGCGAATCCGCGTCGGCGGCAAAACTATAAAGCTTCAAAGGAGCCGGAAACGCGCACACCTGTTGAGCCTATAGAAAACGCATCGATCATATATTTTTCCGCGGGGAAAATTAATCGCCGTCTAGCGGTTCGACTCATCTCTGTTACGTGCTTGGACGTGCGCCCGCGAGAGAGAGAGAGAGGAGGAAGCCTCCTTTGGGCTCCGTATAATTCGCTTAATTTCGCCTTGCGGGACTTCGCGAAGCCCTCGGCGGCAGCTTGCTCTTCCTCCCTTTTCGCAGCCGGCTGTCGAGATCTGCCCTTGGGAGGCGATTTTCCGCTTTCGTAGACTGATTTTTTTATATACAAGCGGGTCTTAATTTAGAGGTGCAATAAGTACCGGAAGCGTTGAAGGTTGAAGGTCGGCTTGGAGACTTGTTTCAGTCCGCCGCGACTTTTTTACTCTTCCTTTACGTTGGGCTTTTTTCAATTTGGTGCATGATTTTTCTTTATTAGCGTCTGAAATGAGACGATTTTATTCAAATTTGATCATTTCAGTTTTTATTAATTAGCTACTATAAAACGAACAAGTAAAACACATTTTTTGATTTTCAATTCTGGCCAGAATCTAAACCACCATGTAGTCTTTTCACTTTTAAAATAGGTCAAAAAGGCAAAAGGTAAAATGTTGGTTCAGCATCGCTGCCCTTGGAAAAGCTTTGTAAATTTCGTTTTCAAATATACGCCCGCAGATTCAAACAAAAACCTCACCAAACGAATGGCGATTTTAATTAACTTTCAGCTGCTTTACTAAACGTAAAATTAATTACTATTCCAATCCTTCGCTTTCGCCTTTCCTTTCGAGTTCGTTTAAAAATTCTGCATTTTGCAGTTGATATTTGTATAGCAGACCAAGACAAATAAAATCTAGAATGTGTTCGCTTCCTGCAAGATGCATATTTTACGAGGTACTGGCATTCGCGCGTACGCAAATTTCGCGATAAAAATTTGAAAACCCACCTTAAAAGTGATAACGAAAATTCGTCTTATCAATTTCAGTTTTCCGCAAACTTATAAATATTGATACGGACTGTAGTCCGCAGAAATATTTGCTTTTGGTATTCGCAGATTGGCTCTAATCGCTTTGGTCGGGGTTACATTAACAATTTAACATATCCGCGCTTATAAAAACTAATGAGCTCTCCGCTCGACTGATTAACAAATCACATAATTATGCAAATTTGTCCCGTAAATCAGACAACTGGCGCGTAAAAAAAACTCTAAAGCACTTACGGACAAAATTAAACATTCAGTTCACATTCTCCGGTAAATAAAAAAAAAAGAATCTTCCGAACGCCGGAAAGAACATTGTCAAAACGAAACCAGATCATTTTCTGAAACGTGCGTCATTACGTAAAAAGTTAGAATCGATTCCTTGTGTCACGCAGATGCCGTAATAATAACAGACAGTCACAAAAATGCGAGCAAAAGCCTTATATAATTTCATGCACTGTGCTACACGTCTCATTAAAAAAAAAACGCAGCGTCGCGAATGAAATCATCCGCAATAAAACTTTGCGAGTATCGCACTTCTAATCGGCGTCACACGATATGCAAAGCGCGCCACCAGAACGTAAATCCTCGGACACACCGCAGGACGCTATAAACAATCCAATATATAGAGCGACGTAGTGTTTGCATAATCAAGTTCAAAATACAGTCTCTCATTACAGCCCCGATACGCGATCGAAAGGATTACGTTCCCCGCGGCTGTTTTATTCAGTCGCAACATCATTAACGATCGCACTTCGTCGCTCTTAATCCTCGACAATTACACTTACGGTCAATCAGCGCGACTATATGTATAATACACGCCGATACCAAACGCGGCTAATACCGCCGCGCGAAGACGAAAAAATCCGATGTAACTCATCGACGTGTTAATTAACGACTTTCGCAACGCGAATCTCTCGCGGCGATCTTGAGCTGGAAACGGGCCAATGTCAAGCGCTCGATTTTTTCGCGTCACACCGCGCCGCGCGGCGCGGTTTTCGTAACGGCCGCGTTGCGAATTTTTCGACGTCAGAGCTTCCTGACTGGAAGGTGAAAGAGTCGCGGCTGCTTTCCTTCTGGGGGACCGACACCGAGATGACGGGGGACCGGAGGGAGATAAGCTTTTGCAAGGAGGAATCGAATTTTTCGATATGGTTTGATGAATTTTTTGCGCGGGTGAATTGAGCGTCGGGATGGAGGCTACTGTATATTTCAAGGTTTCGATTATAATAAACTGGTGGTATTTTCTTTGTAACTTAATGAATGATCTACGCGTTCTCCATTAAAATATATAGAACGTTTATGAAAGGATACAATTTATAATAAATTCGTTTTCTAAAATATATGGCAGCGGTATATTGCGCTTTCCGCTTAGAGATTACAGTTTAATATAGGTATATTAGTGCAATTTTATTCCTGGACATCGTAATCATGATTTTTATAACAGTGGTTCGTTGGTCTTTTCATTTGAAATTAATACAAGGATAAAGAACCTCTTTCTTTAGAATGGAGTAAATTTATATGCTGATTGACAGGTTTGTAAAATTTTAATGAATGGGTAAACACTTAAATAGAACAGAAAAAAGGAGTTTATTAGCGGTATTGAAAGGATAAAAAAATTAATGACTTACGAGACGTATCAATGTCTTAAAATATTTCTTTTGATTTTTAAACGGCGTGCTAATTGACGCTGCAAAAAAGTCATTAAATTTTAGATTCCAAATCACAACCACAAGTTGGGAATCGCGCTTACAGTTTAAATTCACGGGGTTCTCCTTTTTCTTTTTCTTGTGTATTTCAGGGAAATAGCAGGACAATTATTTAAAAATTCATAGCAGACTGTCGAATTGTGTATATTAGATGATTCGAATTGTTTAAGCTTTTGCTAATACTTATAATGCAACGATAACATTTTAATAGTCATTTTATCTTGCAAAAGAACAATATTAAAGCAAACCCAAAACTCTTTCATTAAAGTGCGTCTCTATTCCCCAATACACGTCGCACGTCTTCATCGATATCTCATCGAAAACTGAAAAATAAACATTGGCGCGTCAAAGGCACATTGATCAAATTCCTGCATCGCTCCATAAAACCCCGAGTGCGCCGAGCGTCTCGCGTCAGCGATCGATTCCGCTTTAACACCGCACGGAAAACCCATTTCCACGGAAAACTTTCCAATTAATCAATCAGCAATCAGCGGCGACCTTCGCTCCGCGCCTGATGACACTCGATTTTCCCAGGCTGCCGTGCAGCACAGCCTGGCGTCGGCGAACGCCACGTGCTCCGTAAAGGAAAGTTCAGGGCCCCCCTCGTCGCGCGCGCGCGGAAAGACGGTCGACTCATCTCGCTCGGCGGTTAATTGATATAATACCCTCGCTGCGCGATTAGTTTCAGCCTTACGCTTCTTTTTTTTTTTTATTTTTTGTCGCGCGGCTCGCCAGGTGCGAATGGTGTTTCATATATATATATAATAATCGACGCGACGCTGATTGCCATCAGGCTTAATTGACGTGTTTTCTTAATTAGGGCTCCGCGCGACGCGAGCGATTCTCACGTTAACGCTTTTATCGCGGAGCTTTTATGGCTCCGGACGGAGTCCGCTGATTGGGAAGCTAGACCCGAAGGAGGAATATCGCGGGACGAACGCGATTCTTTTCCGTTTTATTGAGCGCTTGCGCAAGACGGTGAAAAATGACGGCGCGCGCGGATTATTGAAAAGCGCGATTGCTGCGGGTACGTTAAGGATAATGGGAAGTTTCATCGTCGCTTGATTTGTTTAATTGCTCGTTTTAAGAAAAATAAGTGAGCTGATTTGAACGGTTTTATTTGTTTAAAACGACCTTTTCGGATGAAGCGAACGAAAATATCGCGATTTTGCATGCAGTGAAAGTATATGCACCCTATTTTTTTTTTTTTTTTCTTTTGTAAATCGCGACCCTCTCGGAAAATTAGCATATAACGAGCAGTGTTTAGGTAATTTCCGGTCAACCTCATTGCATAAAGAAATCGATTAAACATCCCCTATTTTCTAAGAAAACTGGAGTAAGTGCGATGCACGCGGCACACTTTTGATCTCGGCATACTCTGCGCGTTTAACTTTTTACATTTTCGCAGAAATAGAATAATCATAAAATCAAAATGTCTTAAATCAAACGTTCAGCGATATAACTGGATTTTCCATCGAAGCATATTCTACAATTTTCTATTATGCAGACACTTTACCACTTTATTGCACAAATTCTATCCCGCTAATGGAGGTGGCGAAATCGAAGTACAAGAAGCAAATGATTATTCATAAAACACATTTTCTTCAACATTTTCCTACGATTCCCATAAACGTTAAATTTATGCCTGGCTTGTAAAAAAAAAAAAGTAGCCGACGATATAAATTTCGTATCCAATTAAACAATTGCGTCATCCCGATAAAACCTTTGCCCTCGAATATCCCAACCCCATCGATGAAGAAAACCACGAAGGCGGACGAGTCTTATATTGCGTGCGGTTACGTCGAGCGCCAGATCTGGGCAATGAATATTCGATTAGTGTCCACGAATACGAACCGGCAGCCGAACGAGGGGCGCAAAAAGCGCTGTTATTACATTCTTGAGATACGCATCGATGTTGCCGTTACATTATATGTATTAATTAATGAATGAATAGCCAGTAAAGTGAAATAAATGAAATACATTGCTAAGCAAGCCTGAGTTAAAGAGGTCCTTGAACGTATGGGACTGCGGAGGTAATGGGAGAACCTTGAGCAGCAAGAATTTCGGAGCGTCCGGTTAATTTTAAAAGAACGGAATAATAATTGGTTGAAGGTAATGGCGATCGATTCTCCGTGGGCTAACAATGGATTTCATTTGAAGCGACGGACTTTACATATGAAGACTGTTTGTGTTAATTGGTGCTGTTTTAATTTCTAGGTACAGGATGATGCAAGTAGGTTCATATTTACGCTATTTGTCAAATTATATCAATCGGAATTCCAGCATTAACTCGAGAAAGGTGACGTGCAGCGACGAGTTGAAATCTTTTTCGAATATGAAAATTCGAATATTCGTTTAATAAATGCAAGAAAAGTCAATTTTCTTTGTTATACTTTTTTTTCTTTTAAAGCTTCAAATAAAAAAACGTTTTTGTTTAGTTGCAAATTGGCTGTAACGACTCGGATTTTAAAACAGAATTACTTAAAAAGATTATTTTTTATCCCAAGGGAAATTAAACAAAAACTCATTTTAAAATATTGACTGAACATCGTCGAAAGGACGTATTGTGTGTTACTATGTATTGGCATTTCTACTTGAGAGCTTCAAACACGATATCTTTGTTCTCATTGATGCACGTACTTTTTAAAATCCATTATTTAAATACATTATATTCACAAAAAATGGCAGAAAAAACTTTAACATAAAATTATTACAAAATAATCATATTTAACAAACGAATTTTTAAATATTAAAAAAATCCTATTTTCGGTTCAAAACAAAAAATGTACCGATACAATATGTTTCGAAACAGTTGAATAAACTCGAAATAAGCTTAGAAATGTTAAAGAATCTGTTTTATCTACTCAACAAAGTTGACGACCTCGCTGAATATTATACGTTATTTCTTATCATAGAATTTAGCCTTCGTTAAAATGTATATTAATTTGTAATAAATAATATATATTTGTTATAATATCAACATTCTAAGTCTTTATAAAAAAATTAATGCGAGTATATCTGTAATGTTCGTTATATGTTGTAATTACATAGCAGAGAGACTCTCTGGCAGACTTATGCAAATACAAGATAATAAGCAATCGAGCAATTAAACAAATTTTCTGAATATAAATTGTTTTTCATACTGGTTTAATTCTCCGGAACAATAATTTAAAATTCATATAAGTGCTTTCACAGTATCAAAGTAATGGCTGAGAATATGTATGACAAAAAATATCAATGGGTTTTTAATAAGCAAATGATGAAGTTTACGTTATATATAAATGCAAATGAAACTGTATAAATAAAATAATTGTCATAATTATCGCACTTTTTTAGGAATTTATCTTTCTGCAGAAAAAAAAGCTGGTCAGGTTTTCTCATTCTGCTTCGTTTGCAATTTATAATTAAATAATGAATGCGAGGTACATTCGAATTATTTATTTTCCAGCTTTTTATATATATTGAAAAAGTGGAGTTATAAACGCTTGGAGGTAAGAATTTCATAAAACAGAATTATGAATAAAAATATTTATTCTGCTAATATCCTACTAACGTACATTCAAATTCTCGTTGATTCTTTTATTTCGCCATCGGTATAAAAAGTACCCTTGCAAATTAAACAAGTAAGAAATAGCAATTCGATTGTATACATTAAGTAAAATAATTCTAAATTTTACTTTTCAAATCTATTCGGCTTTAACTCCGGAAAAAATGTATCAAACGTCAAAATCAAGATTATTATCTTGATAATCAGCAAGGTTTACGTCAGATAGCCTAAAACGCAACCTCCACCTAAATAAAACGCAATTCTTCAGACCTTCACCTTCAAAACTCCCCCGCTAGAAAAGCTCAAGCTTTCCGCCTTCCCCACGCCTACGATCTCCGCTTCTGCTTCAAATCCCCCTTACCGAATCGGCGACGCCTACACGGCTCGCCAAAAATCGTCCTCATCACCTGTCGGCGCACTTATACCCGCGAGGCTTTCTCTCTCTCTCTGTCTCGCGCGTAACTCTGTCCGCGGACAAAGCAAATTCCATTTTTCCCACACACGCGAACGAAGAAACAGAAAGAGAGAGAGAGAGAGTGAGAGAGAGAGAGAGGGAGAGAGAGAAACGCGGGGGATATATCGACGGGCCGCGCGCTCGGCACCGCCGAGTCGATAAGACTTAGAGTCCGCGATCGGTCTTCCTGCACGCGCCAGTCCACCCTGTGCCTTCCGTCTGTGCGGTACTTTTGCTCTGCTGTTGGCGTGAATAATTCAAGAGCGTATACATATACATATATCGGTGCGCGGGAGGCGTTCGCTTGACCCGTAAGTTGCAGGGGTTGCCGACCGAGCTTTCGCATATTGGCGGCGAGGGCGATCGCTCGCTCGCTCGCTCGCGGACACTGGATTTTTCATGGAGGGTGCAAGTGCCTATATCATGTTTATTTGGGAATTGGTGCCTTTTTTTTTAGGTGACGTTGGGTGGTTGCATTGAGCGTTGGAGAGTGTTGGAAAGAAAGATATTTATGCGATTGGCATTTTTTTGTTAATGTACGACTTAACGAGTAGAAATGTTAGTTGTCGGGTTAATATTTATTCGGCGTAAAAAGCTTCTGTTATGAAACGAAGTAATTAGTAAGATAGATTCAGCTGGATTCGAAATTAAAAGTACTTAATTTTTTCACTTCTTCGGTCTACTTTTATAAAATAATAAAAATATTTATTATTTTATCCGTAAATGAAATGCAAATGTATTAAATTACACCTTTAAACTCATAAATTGAAAAAGCAACGTTTATGATGTCAATAAATCTAGGACTGCTATACTTGTTCAAACATTTATAATCGGCGTGAAGAGTCGTATTACACAATCAAATATTATATACTGCAATTCACCAAATTTTAACTAGTAATTTTTGATTCTAAAATATTGAATATAGATGACATAAATGATGCAAGTATGTGAATTTATCGTATTGGTGCATTTGATAATATAAATAATGGTTCACATCGTTAAATAGTAATAATTAAATTGAAAAAAATGCATTAAAAATCAATTATTCGAATGGGCCATATTTTAATTATGGTTTTCCAAATCACGTAAATTTATCTTTTTGACAAACTATACAACTCACCTGATATTATTTTATTTCTTATTTTAAACGAACAGGTGCTTTTGTATTATTCGTAATGAATTTTTCAAAACTCTTTCAAATTAAAGGCATAAAACTTTAAATAATTTCAAAGCAATACAAAGACGATTATATAAATTCTTATCAAAAGCTTCAAGTTATAATTAATTTCCAAGATAACCATATTTAATTAACCTACAATGATATTAACTTACTACTAAAGTATACGGTCATCTAATTTATTTTTTATTTTAGTATTTTATTTCTTATTTTAGATCTACAAGCATAATGATATCAAAGTCTCAAATATTAATGACTGCCAAAGATAATCGCACTTAAGCTACGCTTACATTACATTATCGCATCACATGTGTCATAATAATGCAAACGAAAAAAAAATTGCCAAAAAATACCCTCTCGCAATCATCTCTCAAATCTAGACATCCCGATTCTTTCTAATCCCGCACCAAGTCATTCAAAACTAATAATCCAGACGATACCCAACAATTTCAACAGCAGCCCGTCTAACACGATAATAAATCAGATTGCAGCGCTCCGTCCGTAGGCGATGACGGCGATAATCGAGGCACCCCGGGAGAACCTGACGGCCCAGGAGATCGGCCGCAGGAACTGCGTGCCGGTCGTCTACACGCGAGGCACCCACTACGAGATCGGATTCGACATCGTGAGTTGAGCAGCAAAAAAAAAGAGCGCCCCACTTTTGCTAATTTTTATTTATTCATCGCTTTCGCAATCGCCCGGCTCGCGTACACCTCATTCGTATTTAGCCATCGGAATAATCGAACGGCGCGTAAGCTTTATGTAACCCCGCGCAGTGGGCTTTTTTCCGAGAGATAGAGAGAGAGAGAGAGAGAGAAGCGATATCTGAAAAGTGAGCTTTTCGCGCGGAACGGAAGACCAGTTTTTTTTTTTTGTTTTTTTTTACGTATACAACCGCGGCGCGCGCGCATTAATAAATCAGCTGAGAGACGCCTGCCGCTGATGCAACGACGCTAACGACGAGCTAATGAGCGTGTAAAAGAACGTGTCAATCGCTGAAATGCGAGAGAGGCGAGCGAGGGCGCAATTATTGTTTACGCTCGTTAGGCTGCAACGGCGTAAATCTGGTCGTCCGATATTGTGACGGCAATTAAAGCGAGAGTTTTATGGGTTTATTGGGGCTCTCTTAAAATGGGGGCTCGAAGGATTTTTGCGAGGGTATCTATCCTCTCGTGGACTCGTGAATTCGACGATTTTTTAAAATAGCCTCCAAGGAAGTGTGCGAAATTTTTATTAGACGCGACGAAGTAAAATTATTGATTGCTTTAATAACGCGAATTCTTTATCGAGTCTACGAAATTTATTTCCGCGAAATAATTTTTAACGCAAAGCAGGAAAAAAATCACTTGATTTTAAAATTTAAATTAAATTCTCCTCTCGAGGCGCAATTTCAGACTGCAATTCCTCACGGAAGATTTCGGTCGATCTGTCATGATATATATCTGGTTCTAATTGGTTTGCAAAAAATGACTCGCGAATGCAATCGATTCGCTGGATTCTCCCGCTTTTGCGATAGTATCTATATATACTCATTGAAAACTTGTTCTAGACCATCAGTATTTTGTTATGCGCTTTGCGAATTGAAAGGCCAGTCGGGCGGAGTTCACGTGAAAAAATTGATTAAACCTTTTCCATTACACCTCTTCTGAAAGTGCTACAATAACATCTGAGAAATTCATTTTTTAATTATAAATCCAAACTTCTGCTTGATTTAACTCTAAATGAAGCAGTTTTCTTAATCCTCAGACGATCCAGTCGTTATACAAATCGTTTAGATAAAAATTCAAGCGGCGCACCTTTTTCAGTTTTTGTAAGAAAGAATATAAAAACTGCGCTCCGATAAGAATTGTATCGCACCGCAGGTGCCGTTGCAAGTCGAATGGTAGAATTAGCTTTTGCGTCTCGTCGTCTAGCCTAACTTACCTCTGACGCTTCTTGATATTTGCTGCATAAACGCATAATAGAATGAAACTTTATTTTTAAATTGAAGAAGACTCAGTTGGGAAACGCTACTTCGAATGACAAATGTATCGACATGTGTCATTGTAACGCGACATCTTACTTTTATTATATAATTAAATGTGTCAACACTTCCCTAATGCTGCCTTGTCAGGTCTCAAATGAGTTAATTAACCGTTCAATCTAAGGTACATGTTTTAGAAGTAAATTCTTTCGACATGGCAAATTGCGCGTAAAACTCGTTTGGTTTAATTTTCCTTCAAATACACTCGTGCCCGCGATAGTAAAGATATATCTAAAAAGATTATGGCATTGACATTCACCTAGATTCGAAACGCTACGAATCGCCTGAAAACGTATTATCAAATTGCGCAATGAACTCGTTAACATTTTCTTAAAATCACTTGACAATTCTTTCAAATAGATTTCAGGTGACCTAATTTTCAGAGCATAAAGAATAATAAAATATTGCTTATTTTTTTCCAAATGCTACTCTATAAAAATACAAAAATCAGTACCGCTCAAATTCTGTTGATGAAACGATCACACTTTTACTCGCCTAAACCAGAACAAACAAAATAAGAGTGCAATTTGCATTCGCATCTATCAGTATAAATACTGCCCTTCTTAGAAGTAAAGTCCTATCTATATGACGTTTGCTTATCAAATAGGATGTCCTTCCTTAGGAGGGCAGAATAAGGCAGGTACTGATAGATAAGCGTCTTTTTACTCATACCTTTATTATCGTGTCGGTTAAACAAAAGCGCAGACAAGAAAGAGATAAGTCGATGGAGCTACGGTTTCGTTCAACAAGCCTTTTTAATCCTCAAACATCTCTTTAAGGTATTAAGGGGAGCTGATAACCGAAACCGATAAGAGAGTTTGCAAAAATGGAAGATAAGCTTTGCTTGATTTGCACTCATTAAGGCCGATTTGCGTTTGGAGAATTTATGAATATAGTTCATAAAAGCATTTCTTTAATTGGCGAATAACGAAAACGAAGAGTTAATGTACCAAACTGAAATTATTTACGCAGTTGTTTTATAGTGCATTGTTTATTCGCGTTATCTATTTAACGGCTTCTCATATCATCGAACATTGTGAGTCAGGCTTAGACAGTATAAAGCATCATTTTCATATCAATAAACTGAATTTACAATTAAAAAAATTTATTAAGAGATAGCATTTTTTTTTATGGATCTTTGTGTATAATTAAACGTACTCTTGTGATTAATAACCTTATTGTATTGTTTTTTTTCCAGCCTTCATATTTTTTTATGATTTATTCGACTTTCTAGGTTTTAAGACATAATATTAAGGTAAGGATGAAAATAATTAACGCAATAATAACAGAATCTTTTATCATAGAAAGAAAAATTACCTTAATTTATTAATTTTTCTCAAGTTCAAATGAAAAAAAATCCTCACAACTCAACAATAACTCTACTGAGAATTTTCAGAATTCAATTTATTAATTTGATAGCGATTAATTTATTAACTCACTAACAACCACTCACGTCTAAATCAGCAGTATGAATTCAGCGTAATAAATAAGAAAAGCACATCCATCTAATCCGATTAGGATCGTTTTGACAGCATAAATAATAGGCAAACCTCTTCTAATTACCCGCGAACATTACATTAGAATTACAAACTAAATATAAATTTTACACCGTAACTCATTCCACCTGAACAAGAAAAGCGCGGTGCGTCTCTCACCTGTCGCACAACAATCCGCAGCCTGCGATTGTCTTCTGGCGTACGTATAATCGATAAAAATCTTCAGGACACGCGGCGGAAAAAGCGGCACTGTATTATGCTAATTTCGTCTGGGAACGAAGTGAACAAAAAAAAGAAAGAAAAAAAATCCGAGCAGGGAGGTCGATGCATGACTTCGATTAGCCGCTGCTTTTTTTTTCGCGTGTCGCGCGCCATATTTTTACAGCGGCTCTCCGATTTAGAATGGCTCACCTTTCTAATGCGCCGATCGCTTTTTAACTGTAAGCGGCTACTGCAGAATACGGACACCGCGGGGCCTTTCGCAATTAACATTTGCACCATCGATGTGCGTAATTATTAAGTGCGGAGTGTAATGTGTCTCTTTTTTTTTGTCAGGAGCTAATAAATAGTAAATAAATTGAGGAGGGGCTGGAAAAGAAAATGTTTGCGAAATTTAATAATAATAATTAATTATATATGCACATGTATTATCTTAATTTCTTGAGCGTGAAATTCATTTTACGTGTAGGGAATTTAATGGCTGGACTATTAATTTCGATGGAGATTGATTATTTCGTTTGAGAAATCGAACTGTTATACCGCCTTGAGAGTTTCTTTAGTCGAGTGCATGAAAATTTAATGTCCGAGTATTTACAGTCACTATACAATAAAAAATTTAAAAACTTCAGGCAGAAAATTCAAAATTTTAAATTTCCTTCATTGGCTTTCAAATGATTACACGTTGAATTATACATTCATCCGTACAAAACTTGAATAATTAAACAGTCGAGCCCTGCTATTAAGAAATACGTCTAAACCGTTTTTTCAGCAAATTTCATAACAATATTTCAATTAATTTACATAAGCGAACTCGAGTCAAAACTTATCTTTCCACGAGCAAATCGAAAAATCTAATTTAATTCGTTATTGCGACAATTGAAGTATTTTTATTAGACCGACTCCCGCTTGCTGCTGCACATTCCAATTTCAAAACTCCCCATTCATTATTCATCGACGTTATTCAATTCCGCTGAAAAAAAAAAACAAACCTCTCCTCCAATAATCCGTCATTCGTCAACCGACAATGTCACTGTCACCTGCTACAGCCAGCCAACGACAATAAATCAAAACCCGTATGATCGCAGGGCAGGACGTTCGCGAAGATAATAAGAGACTTCGTGGAGGCCTACAAACCCCTGCAGGAGACGTACCTGTCGGTGTACGAGACGGCGGAGGGCCGCCGAGTCTACGAGGAGACGCTGGCCTGCGTGAAGGAGCAGTACCCGCAGTATGTCCGCGAAATCGAGGGCACCGCCGACGGCTCCGAGGTGCCGTTTTACAAGGTATATATATATATACGTCGAATTTCAGCGTTTTCGCGCGAAGTTCGATTCGACGATCGGGTCGGGAATAATACGAGTGCTGTAATGGAGTTGATTGCACGTCGTTTATTTTGTTAGTCACTGGTAATCGCTGCTTGTAATTGCATTTATTGACGCACTTCTGCGGGAGATTGATTGGAGCAATTAAATTATTCTTTTGTATACATTTCATGTTAATTCTATAACGATTACGAAGTTATGAGGTGTAATCAATATTGTAATTACGATGTTGTGGGAAAGACTTAAAAGGGCATAAATATGTAGTGGAGTGAATGGTTGCTTCCTTAATCGTAATATTATCACAAAAAAATAGAATTAATAGTGGAAGTTCTTTTTATACTCAAATATTTATTTATGTGTTATGTAATTACACAATTAATCGTCTAATTAGATAAATGTTCATTGGGATAATTACTTTTTCTCGTTTTTGTTAGAGATGCACTTGATAATCAATGACGCAAAAGTAATTCATGATCAAATAAACAATTCGCAAATCAACAGTTGATCAATAAATTACACCCAATTGCTTTACTGTCATTGTCAAAAAATTTACAAAAAATAATATTCTCTTTATTTCAATAAAATCGCAATGTCCAAATACATCAAAAAGATTAAACCTTCTTCCAGGAAGTAAATCATTCCTTAACGTAAATATTTCAAAGAAAATGAAATTTTGCAAATTCGCAGAACGAAGAAATCCATTACAATCCCAATTGCCTCTAATAAAAAAAAAAAATACAAGCTCCCAAAACAAGTCATCACTAACAAAAGCGACGGCGCACTTACTCCTCTTACTCGGAAAGCGCAAATGACACATAAAAAAATAAAAAGAATAATGAATAAATCCGCAGCTATTCCTCATGCACTTGGACGACATCGTGCCTAATGTGGCGGCTGACGGCGCGCAAGGAAACACGCAGCCCGTCGGCTGCTCCTCCATTATCTGCAATCAACCCGGACAGGTAACGACAAAGGAAATGGAAAGCCGAGAAAATTGCGAGCGCACGACGACGGCGACGACGCTTCGGTGACGCAATTTTTTTTTTCTCTCTCCCGCGCGCGACGTAATTAATTATCGCCTGGGTGATCGTTGGCCGCGGCTTCGGCGAATCGATAAACGGACGGTTATACAGTCGCTTTTTAATCGTGGGATATCGCGCCTCGTAATGATATAGAGTCGGAGATGAATGGGGGATTCTTGTTTGGCGGGAGCGAGGGCAATTAATTAGCGAGCGTTTTATTAAATTTGATGTTTACGTGTTGAGAGACGGATTCGCGATCTTGAAATTCAATCGCGCCTAATTGCCGATGCGCGATATGCAAAGCGGCGCTGGATATGAAAATTGAATTTTATTTACGTGAGAAGCGGCGGCTTTTACTTTGTGAATTTTTCATGCTCTTTTTCAGTCAATAATAGCACTGTTTTCGAATTCTTATCTCGCATCCAATTCTCTTCTAAGAGATGAATACACTTTAAGTAAAGAAATTAGAGTAAGTCATAATACGTAGAAGTCATTCCGGAAGAAAATTCATTTCTGGAGAATCTGCTAAATAGTTTCTTTGCCGCGCGAAAGTTAAAAAGAGAATCACATGTTATATATTTGTCAAATTAAAAAAAAGATTACCTCTACAATTTAGTGCGCATACTTACAAGGATAGGCGCGCATTCTTTGTCTTGCGGATTTTGTTGTAATCTTGGAATGAAATTTTTAAAAAATAATGCGCTCCTTTAGCTAAACTTCGTCAGAATAAATATCACCTTCCAAATTACGTCAATTACAATACTCCACAATCAATTCAAAGACAGTAGGTGATTGAGTAAACATCGAGCATTCTTCGAAAAATCGATTGTTAAACTCTCAAATTAGAATTTAAACATCCCAAACTGGCAGCGCCAAATCCGTGGCCCAATCGCACGAGCCTCTCCTCGTGCACCAGAAACGAAAAACGACTAAATTGCGGAAACCCCCCAGGAAATCTTGGGCCACAACGAGGACGCCCTGGCGGAGTGCCTGAACCACTGGTACCTCGTGGACGCGCACGTAGTCGAGCCCGGCTATCGCGAGGAGAAGTTCATGTCGCTGAGCTACGCCGGATTCTTGCCCGGCTACACCATGGGCTACAATCAGCACGGCCTGGTCTACAGCATCAACACCCTCAGCGCGAAAACTCTGCGCTCCGGCAAAACGCGTGAGTATCCCATATTATACATAATACGTGGATCGACTGCTGAAACATCGCCTGAATCTCCCTCAGCGAGGTACTTCCTGACGCGGGCACTGCTCGGCGTGGAGAACTACGTGCAGGCGCAGGAGACGCTGCGCAACGAGGGCTACGGCGCGGCCGAGGGCTTCTCCGTCAACATGACCTTCCTGCTCCAGGAGGGCAACCGGATGTTTCACAACGCCGAGATCGGACCCGTCGAGAGCGACGGCAGCTACTCGCAGCTGAGCATCCAGACCGCCAGTCCCGGGGAATACTTCTTCCATTGCAACAAGTGAGTTTTTATTCATCTTGTTGCGGACGGTTCCGGGATTTTGATTAATGTTTAACATGATAAAGGGAATAAAATCTTTGCCTTCTGAACGGTTTGCATTTACAGCGATACATTGAGGTAATATTGTCGGTTATACGCGTGTATAATAGATATCAGAACAAATGGAAGCGCAATAATTCGATTACTTACATCAAATCAGTAAATGGACGTGGAATATTAAACTTTATACGAAATTGGATGTCGGTGAATTGTGTTGAGTTGAGTGAAGTGAAATTTTGAAATATGAGTAGTTGTAAATCCAAGGATATCTGTAAAATAAGGCAAAAAATCAATAAATGAACAAACTAAAAGATTGTAGAGTGTAAATAGTGGAAGCTTAAATAGGCAATGAAGTTAATTCTTTTGTTACTAAAAATCGCTGTTTACTTAAAATATTGCAGAACATTTAAACCGGACAAAAGATTAAATGTATCCTCTTCAAGTAAAAAAGCAATAAATAATTATAATATTAACGTTTTAATCTTCTATGCGTGTATTTTATCTAAAACGCAGTATTTTATATTTATATTAAAAGTCAGTCATTGAAACATCAGCATCTGAAAAAATCATTTTAATTATTTGTACTTTTATAATCCTATTCATTTGAATTGTACGCAAATGTATTACTCTTATATAACTTCGAAAAAACTTTTTGTATTTATTTTTCAATTTCAGATATGTACGTTTGAAAATACCAGAGGTGGGAGGACTGATAATTGACAGCAGTATTCATAGAACGCAAGCAATCAACAGGCATTCACCGCCGCAAAATCGTCAAGATGTTTTAGATATTTTGAGTGATCAAACAGATGACGATTTCAGAGTCTACCAAGAAATCCGTCCTGAGGATCCCGTTAAAACTATTGCCACAGGTAAATTGTATTGTTAAATGAACTGTTATAATTAAGAGAAATCGAAGAAGATAAAATTAACATTTCGTATTTCAGGAATTTTCGATTGCATTGCGAAGACATGGTCGATTTACACAGATAAACCCAGCTGCAATAAACCTGTAGTAGTGTTTCCTTTGAATCTTAAGGAAGTTAATCCTAAATGTCAATTCATTCATAATGGTCAGAATGGTCAGAATGGTCAAAATGGTCAGAATGGTCACAATGGCCAAAATGACCAAAATGGCCAAAATGGTCGAAATGGTCCAAATGATGTAAATGGTCAAAATGATGTAAATGGCCAAAACGGCCGAAATGGCAATCATAAGTAATATCGGGCCTTTACGTGATTTTTGTTTTTGTTGTTAAATAACAATACTAGATTTGCTTCAAACCGCTCGAATATCCATGATATAAAATGCATTTGTGAATTAATTGAAAATTAAGCACGCCAATGTATAAAAGATCTTAATGTTATTTTAAAAGAAAAGATATTTTTTCTCTTGTAAAATAAAGAACTGCACATAGAAATTTATTACAAAAAATTTGTCGCATTTATTTATCGCATAGATCAAGAATACATTATGCATTATAATTCATACTGTAATAAATAATACAAAAAAGATGATTTCCATTTGAAGAACATTATAATGTAGAAATACTATTATATAAATATTCCAAGAAATTCGATAAAATTTGAATATATTGTTATAAAACTGACTACTAATTGCCATCGATATAAACGGATAGGATTTCTTCACGCCAGGAAATCGGTACGACCTTAGGATCTAATTCGAGATTCATTTTCAAAATATATATAAATACAACCATTCATCGACGGTTTATAAAATACAGCATACAAATATGAATTTTTTTCCAAATAAAAATAATTCTTAAAAATGTGTATAACCTTAATATTTAGCACAAATATTTAACGACAGAATGTCGGAACGACGACCTTCGGACGTTTTTGTGATTTCATTCCGGAGAAAAATTCTTTAATATCTTCTTCACGCACCACCTTCTTATTTTCTGCAAATTTTTGAAGATATTGCTTCAAATTATCTTTCATGTTATTGTACTCTTCAATGGCATTAATTTGTTCAACTCGACCAAGCGATGCTAGCGCCTTCATTCCTTGTTCATATTGCGTTTCGTTTCGTTTTGCTTTACCGGCTTCTTCGTAAGCTTGAACGGTGTCTAATGGATCAATCAGGAAAGCAACGTTTTGTTCTTCGTAAAGCTGAATAAAAAATTCAATAAAATTTTCATATTTATATAAAATTTTATAATAATCCGAAAGGAAATTTGTTTTAAATTTACCTTTTTGCATTTATCACAAGTACATAATGACGACCGCCACCCTTCAATCCAAAAGCAACTTCCTTCTTTTACAGGACAATCATCTTCTGGAAAGGTGCATTCTGATTTCTTGGTCTCTTCAACATCTACTTTATCTTCTCCATTTGCCTGAGGTTTTTTGGATTTAAAAACTGAAAAATATATTTATTATTTCATTAACATATTATATTCAAGGAATGAAAATGATTAAGAATTATATTATTTTAATCACCAGACAATTTTGAGGCATATCTCCATAAAAATTCATGAGACTTCATGCATCCTGCACAAGTCATTTCACTGTAATCATTATCACTAGGCAAATTATCTTCTTTACCTAAATGCTAAAAGTAAATGCATTGTTACACATTGTAAACTGATATAAAACATGTTAATTTTTCATGGAAATTATTCTTACCCTCGAATGATACCAGTCTTCACAGATTATACACTGAATCATTTCATCACTCACAAAATCATCTGGATCTGGATAAGGCCTGGCACAAGTACAGTAAACTCCATCATAGTTTTGATTGTACTTGTTTTCAACATTTTCAGGAGCCTTTGACTGAAATAATACAATTACGTATAGTTAATTAGTATATATTAGATCTCTTTAAATTGGTATATTATGTTTTTCTAAATTAGTTAAAAAAATGTGAAGTACTTACAGATTCAAGACTACAGGCCTTATCACCAAATTTTGAATTGCCACAATCACATTTAACATGTCTCTTTGTGTAAAGTTCAACAAGGTCATGGCCCTCATGACAGTGAAGAGAACAAGCAAAGCAAACTGCAGCTTTTGTTTCTGAGCAACATGTTTTACAAGCATATAAAGCCTGTCTAATGTAGCCCTGCAGAAAAATAACAATTTTTTTAGTATTATTTGCCAAATTACCTATTTACCCAATTTAATGCAATTAAAATTTCTTTTACAAAAAAACTAATCATAAACAGTTTATTGGATAGCTAACAACATTTATTAAACCATTATAATTAAAAAAAAATGCTTTTTCGTTTTTACTAAATTATCAGTAAAAAGATCGCGAAAAGTTTCAAGTCACGGAATGGTCTAATAAGTTAAAGCAAAAAGGTTTGGGTTCATCATAAAAGACCACAATCCGTTAATACATTTACAAAGTCAAACTTGTTCAAAATTCAAATCTCAAAGCTTAAAGCTATTATTTCCGAGAAAAGGACCAAGGACGCTCGAATTTTATTCAACGAATCCGCAAAGAAAAAATGCCATTAGAGGTTATGTGAAGCAGGAAAGGGAGCATACCTTGTTGTACGTGCAATTCTGATCATCGGAGGCACCCAGGACAGCGTTGACATTCTCCTCGAGGGCGTTTTCCTCCTGGAGAACGTCAAGCATTGTCACCGAGTTCTCTTCATCCTCCTCGAGGACGTTGGCCGTTGGCTTCTCGCTGCTCATGACTATTATCGCTCTTTCTTTTTTCAATTCACTGAGATACGTTCACCGATCCTTCGGCGAATACTGATATCCGGGATGATCTTTGAAAATAACCGATGGAAAATTTAACCGTTTACGGAAGCTGTCGCGAGGGGTTGAAGGGCCTCGCTTAGCTGAGTGTACAGTGCAGGCATCGAATGGTCGATTTTTCCGTTCCCGCGAAATTTCACCGCTTTGCCACGCGCGAGTTTAAGCGGCAGCGCTGCAATCGTCAGAAAACAGCTGGGAGGTAAAGCCCGCGGTGTTTAAAATGCATGTGTTGACTTGCTGCAAGCATGTAAGATATGTTCGTTCTTGTCGATTTATAAGGTTTGGAGGTTCGGGTAGGTCAGCTGTTGTGTTTTGCACTACATGTGTTGCTCTACATTTGAGTGCTTACAATCGATACAATGAGAGTTGCAAGAATATTTTCAATGAAAAGTAAGTTAAAAGTAAGTAAATTTTCTGTATAATTATTTGAAAATAAGTAATATTTTTAATTAAAATATTTTTTAAACATTTAATAAATTTATAATAAATTTGAATCTGATTAAATATTATCAAAGGATGTACTTTAAAATTTGTAACTTTAATACTGTAATAACTGTAGAAAAATTATTTATTATTTAATAAAAAATTATAATAACCATTTGAGAAGAAAATTTATTAGTAAAGAAAGGTGAGGTATGTTGATATTATTTTAATAAGGAATGTTAAAATCATCATATAAAAAATATCTGACTTTATTTCTTCAAACTTCTTATTTGACACAAAAGATATTTATAGTAGTTTCGAAAATCATTTACAAGTATTTGAACATTTCACATAAATAATATATAAAGCAAAAAAAATATTAAAACTCGTACTTTTTCAAATATAATTGGTTTCTGTGACATGGAATGGAATAAAATTAGTAACACGTCGATTTACAAAATTTAAATACGTCTTGTTGTGTATTTACACTTTTAAAATATGAATAAATCGAATTTTATAATTAGCTAAGTGTGTGACTTAAGTGTAGAAACTATTGCGATGATCTCGATGTGATTTCGAACAGTGCGCTCGTCGCTCCGTGAACGCTGCCATTCTCGTTGAGGCTATTGTAGCACCTTTAGAAACCTAAAAAACAATAAATTTGTCCTTAGAAATAACCAGAGTCTTATGCTTGTAATAAAGTAAAAATGTACAAACCTTAAACCATTGCGAAGCCAAGGACACTTCAGCGGATGCTCGATCTTCGCTTCTTAAGCAAAGTAGCCGACTAAGTAAGTCCTTAGCTTCGTTTGATATCGTCTCAAAGTATTCGTCAGGGAAACAAAAATCACATTTTAAAATATTTGTCGTCGTTTCTTCAACGGAGTCGTCCAAGAAGGGAGAAAGACCACTGAAATAAAAATAAACAATAAATCATCATCATTTCGAAGATTTTGCATAATCCAAAAATAGTAGACTATTTACCTAAGTAATACGTAAATGAAGACGCCGGCGGCCCACATATCGGTGTAGGGACCAACCGGCCTGCCGAGAACGGACTCAGGGGCGGCAAATTCAAGATCTGCAGGTGGCACGACCTCGTCGACGGGTCCGCGTACTGCCTCGCCAAGATCTATGACTTTTATTATGCCCGTATCCTGATCGACGAGAACGTTCTCGGGTTTGAGATCGAGGTGAGCTTTGCTGCGCTCGTGCAACCACTGCAGAGCCGAGAGCAGTTGATTCGCAAACTTGCTCGCCATCGTTTCTGTGTACTCGGTTTTCTTGCTGAGAAAGCAAAACAGCGAGGGTCCTCTAACTCTGAAAGGTTTATCAAGGTTATTTAAAAGAACTTTTTACAGATTGAGTTTTTCAAATAACTTACAGTTCTAACACGATGGTGTCGACCCCTAGCTGTGGTGCATTTTCAAAGAGAGCGAAAGCCCTGACGATATTTCCGTGATGCGTCGAGGCGAGAAGGTCGTATTCCGCGCGAGTCAGAGATCTAGATTGCTTTTGTCTAGGTGTTTGTTTTAGAGCGACTTCTTGGCCGGTGCCGCGATCTCTAGCTCGTCTCACTACTGCAAATCTTCCTTTGCCAATCTCATCGAGTTCCAAATACCTATTAAAAAAAATTTTTGAGTGCATCGCGAACAAAGACAGAGGATAATATAAAACAAGTAAAGCATTATGCTTACCTAGCTACAAATTGTTCTGCCTCCCAAGCAGTACCGTCGCCCAAGGGCAAATTGACAATGGGCGAGGCGGAGGTGTGGCTGCCGTTCTTGCCAACGACCCGAAAGCTGTAGCTCGCGCCGGGCAAAAGGTCCAAGACGACAGGCGGGCTCTCGATATCTTCCAGAGCGGTCGTCCAGTTGGTAGACGGCATCGACCGGTACTCGACGTCGCACCGACCGATTTCCTGACCCTCCCAGTCGACTTCGATGCGCGTCGAATCGAGGACGCGCGCCCACGTCGTTCCTGTACCGCCTGCGGATACATTTTTCAATTTAGCCTCTCAACTAGTTTCTTTTGATGGGGACGTGCTGGCGAGGTTTACTTACCGCTTACAGCTAAATAAATTCTCGCCGAGCAGGAGCCGTTTTCGCACTGGATCTTGCAGCAGTAGGCGCCAGAATCGGCAGGCCTGCATCTCGTGATCTCCAGGTAGAAGAAGCCGGCGCTCTGGCGCAGTCTATACCTCTCGCTCTCTTGAATGTCTCTGTCTTGGCCTTCTCGGCGCCAGGCGACTGATGCTCCTTCAGCCTTTAAAATTGCAGAAACACTTAGTTATTTTATTCATTTTCAATACATTAAGTGGTGTGAAACATTTTATCGAAACTTGATATAAGCTTTTTCGAAAGTTGAAACGCAAATATTAATTCATCTTTTTTACAAACTGAGCAGGAAAGAGTTGTTTCAAAAAATAAAAAAAATAATAAAGATTATAAATTCAAAATCTGAAAATTTTTGAAACTCCTGACCTGCGAGACCTGAACGGCGAGCCTGGCGATCTCCCCGGAATTGGCCTTGATGGGCGTGGGAGCACTGGAAACGCAGGGCGGAGCCAAGTTCTTGCTGCTGCCCAGATTGTTGATGACGTCGGGCACGATCCTCTCGGCGTTAACTTTCCTGGGCCTGAAGGACCAGGCGCGACTAACCGACGAGTTGGGGATGAGGCTCGCGGGGATCCAGTGTTCCTGCTTCGGATTGTCGGCCAGAGTGACCACCAGGCCGTTGCCTTCCAGGCGGCGGACGATCAGCTCGTCACCAGTGCGCAACGCGCCCCAGTCGGCTGCCAATCTCACCCGAGCTCCGGGCGCGACCTGTGCAGGATCAATGTTAGTTTAGGGCATTTTCAGAGGTCGCCGGGGGCAGATATCATTTAACTCTTTGCTAATTTCTCGCAGTTTTGGGTTATTGATTTCGGTTTTGTAGTCAGCGTTTGCTGGTAATTTGAATTCATAATTAAGAGCTGAATGTAAAGTAAAGGGCTTACCGACGGTAGCTGCTGTTTACCGTTAATCGGCATAAGTGCAATGTACAAAGCCATTAATTAGTTTTTCTTTTTACATTAAAAAAGTAATTTTTAAAAGTTTAATTAAAAATTAATTAGTAACTATACAGAAAAGAATTTTTTAAATTTAAACAGTATACCTATATTTACATTACATTAATAGAAGCTTCGGTATACACTGAATTTCTAAAGTTAATTAGAAAAGTGTTAAATGAATCTTTCATTATAAAAATTAAGCAAAGCATTTGAAAACTTAGATAATAACTGTGCTGAAAAATACAGAATTTCATATATTTTTAAAAATTAAAGTGTAATCTTTATTATATAATAAAAATTAAACTACCTTAACATTAATAAAAGAAGAAAAGAAATTGTTATTTCCAAAATTAGAAAATCAAGGAAGTTAGACTACTAAAAATTACCTTTAGACTTAATGCGCCAAAATAAAAAAAAAACGTCTACTTTGAAAGCACAAAAATAGTACCAGAAAAGAAAGGATTAAATCCAATCGCACTCTCACCGGTCAGTTAGTCGTAAGAAATTCTTCCTGTGGATCGTAGAGCGCAGTGAACATGCTCCTGCTCATGCTGCGAAACAACATGCTTCGAATCCATCCAGCACCAGTCGATTTTACGTTCTTTTTTATTTGAGATCATTTACAACTTTCGTTCTTAACACTTGATTTGATCGGAAGTAGAAATTAGTAAGACTATGTACAGTAGAAGTAGTTTACATAACCAGAGACAGTACAGTAGTAGAAGTATAGTGATAGTAGTAGAAACAGTTTTTTAGAGAGAAGTATATTGTACAAAAAATATAATTGCTCGAGGAGATAGCTCCGATTAGTGTTTTTAAAAAATCGTAATGGAACAATTTTGTAAATTAAATAAAAAAATAAGTCTTTACGATTGCAGTTTCGTAAGCAAAAACATAAAAACAACTAAACTACCGAATTTGTACTTGATATTTTTTTAACTGATAATGAATTGCTAATCTAACCGGATGAAAAGTTCTCCCGTTATAATAATTATACATATTCTATTATACAACAAAGGCGCTTGTATCATTTTGAAAGCTTTGTACAGAAAAAGAAAACAGTATAGTAAATTTATCGGCAGAGTTGCAGATTCGCTCCTATTGAATATATTCTCCTTGCGTTACTTGATATTTTGCGTGTACTTTTACGATTCGTCCAGTGCGATCTTCGGGCAGATTCTACCATTTTCCAGCAATAAGAGACAGATAATGAAAGATACAAAGACTGACAGAGACCATCACCGAAGTAATACACCAAGCCCCAACACCATTATCTTATCGCATAACAGGACGCATCGGTTATATTTTTCGATCTTTAGCAGTAAAAGTACGCAGGTTTGTCGCTGCCGCGACAGAAGGCAAGGCAATAGAGAGCGGTTATAGACAGACATCAAGAGAAAAACGAAGGAGTGGAAGTAGTGTCCCTCGGCTGCAATTAAGAATTATCACAGTCAGGGCTTTCGTTATGTTTCTTTTTTTTTTGGTATTTTGTTTTGTGGAAACTGGAAGGGTGAAATTTCTCTGAAAATTTTCTATGCGTGACTCGTGTACTTTTTTTTACGTTGCGATTCCGTTAATTATGGGGAGGGTGAGTTTTGTTTTGCATACTTTTTTCTCCCTTTTCTTAAAACTTACTGTTCTACTTAGAGGATTTATGACTACTCTTTTTCCCGCAGTTACGTGTCAGTTGCTTTTATGATCTTTTTTATTATCGCCTGCAACTCTTTTAGGTTGCCTTTTTCAGCATTATCTACTTTTTAATACGGTTTAAACAGAACTCCAAGAAGACCGAACATAAAAGCAAAAATTAAATGTGAAAATGCACTGTAAAATAAAGTTTTAATGTTAACAAAGGGAATAAACCGTATAGTAGTGAATTTTGTTTTTTCCAGTAAAAGAAAAACTTTTGAAAATCGTATACTGTTTTTAATATTAACCTTTCTGTAAATGAAAAATTAATAAATGTCTTAAAAACAAATTTAAATTATAATTGAAGTCGAAGGGAAAAGAAAAGTTCCTTCGTTAAAATAAATTTCAACTTTAAAATATAAACAAAATGCAAAAAAATATCACACTTTCTACAAAAAAAATTTATAAATTTTCAAAAAATTTTACCATACTTTTCCAAAACTAACTAAACTACGGGATGAAGAAAAAAATATGATGGAAGAAAAAAAAATAAATAAAAATCAAAGGTTCAAAAAAATAGAAATAAAAAAAATCTTCACAAAAGTCATCATCACAAAGACTTGCAATCTTTTCAACCAAGTAGTTAAAGTAGAAGTAGTAGTAGAAAAGTATGTATGAGTAAAAGTATAGAACAGAGTAAGTACAACGGTAAAACCCACTCGTAACTTTTCAGAGAAATTCAAGACGTCTGGTAACGTAAGATATCGAGTTCGACGACAGGAGAAATCATTATGACAGTCATAGAAATCTCTACAATCAAATTACTATAATAATTACGTTAAAAAATTTAGATCAATTTCGCATAAAGAAACACTTTAGATAATTGACAAAAGATTTATCGATGACTGCATAAAGACGTCTGTGCATGTGTCTATGAATGTACGTGTGTGGATGTGCTCACCGGTACGGAGCCGATGCGCACTGGCGACCGGGCGCGCAAGGTGTTTCGGAATCCCTCGAGGAAATTGAGTTTGCTCTTGGTGGGGCTCGGGGTTCTGGGCGAGTCGACGCTACCGCTGCTGCCAGTAGTTTCCAGGGGTCCGCCGGTGCGCGATCGATGCAACGGCTGGGCCTTCTTCGCGGGACTGCTGCTCGTGCTGCTCGCTGTCGAATCCTGACGGTCCTTGCTGCTGATCGGTAGGAGCGAGCGGGAGGACGACGAGGACGGTTCCGGCGTTCCGCCGCGACTGCATGCCAGCAAATTATAAATGAATAGTCATAAAAACACAGTACCCACTGCTCTAGCGCTTGCTCTTTTTTTATTTAACGTCCTCGCTGGTGCAATCGTACTTGGTGAGATACGAGCCAGACGACTGAAAGAGTAACTCTGTCTTGTTGTGCGGTCTTTACAGATACTGTGTTGATTTTTTAAATGACGGTCCATTTTGATAATACTCTAGTTATGATGATAAAGTAATTTTAAGTTTGTTTACTTAGAAAGTGAAATCAAGATATTAATAATCAATCATTTTTTTCTTTAAAATATTAATGGACCGTCGATACAATTTTTACATTATTTTATATACAATCAATTTTTAATACAAAACATTTTAAAAGCATCGTCAAAAAGAAAATAGAGCTTAAGAATTTTTGAATTGTATTTAAAATATTTTAAAGCAGGCAATTTCGACGTGTAATTTATTTTATCGAGACGATACTTTTAATGCTTTTTACATTTTAACATCAATACAGAAGAACATTTTAATATATACATTGTAAAGAACACTGAATTTAACGACATATATATATAATAAAACAAGACAGAATTACGTATCCAAGATTTCTTATTTAATGCCCAAAACCATGTTAGTAGTTAAGCACTGTTCCGTAAAGCCTTTGTCGGTGAATGGAAAGTATTTCGTCGTACAAATGTCCAATAAACACATGGTACTGTGTTTTTATATAAAAATAAAAAATAACAAGCAGTTAATAAAAAGTGCTCGATTTGAGATGCAATGGAATCATTACTGTGAGTTGAAGGTGTTGTAAAATATAGAAATAAAACAGAGACAAATAAAAAAGATAAAACATGAGACGTAAAGAATTTGTAAACCGCTTGAGTGCAGATTTCCTTGTTTGGTGAAGATATACAACAATAACGATGAAGAGAGAAGAAGAATCAAGACACATCGGTATTAAGGGAATTGGAAACAGAATTAAGGAGTCAGAGACTACGCGACAGAGATTCTTGGTCAATTTAAGATTTATTCTAAACAAAGTGTTACGCTTACGAGTCCATTATAAGATAATGCTTTTTTTTGACTTTTTTGGTTTCCGTTGCTGTACCATCTTTTCCGATTAATACGTATTCCTTCTTTTTTTCATCGTTTATAATATATACAATGTATTAAACACCTTCTTGCCGAGCGCAGCGAAGCGCGAAAAGCGCAAGTGTGTGTTTGTTTTGTCTGTTGTTTCATTGATTTATAAACGTTATTAAAATTATTATAAATATATCGTACATTTTTCATCGTCACACTGTTCTTATAGCGGCGCGCACGCATCCCTTAGGAGATATGATCCTTTCAATTCTGTTTGCATATTTCGTTACTCGCTAGTGGGGAGAGCGCGATGCGCCACTTTTTTTATTTGTGTATTTAATGCTCCTTCTCGCATTTCTTCTCGGTGTATTTATTTATATTTTTATTTATATTTATATATATATATATATATACGATCATAGCAATACGTACTTAATATAACGTCATACATACACGTATGTATAATTATGCACATTGGAACGGATTCTTACGCGTTCAAAGGCTCCGTTGAAAAAAGAGACAGATATAGACTGTGAATGAGTGAAGGTGAGAGCTAGTTTAGATTTTTTTGACTTTTTCTCTTAATAAGGGAGTAAAGATCAATACTTTTTTTTAATCATTTTTGCTTACTGTGAAATTTATAATTCGTAGAAGAGATAGACTTGAGCATAGAGAATACTTTTTTTCGGAAGAAGCCAAAGATTACGCGTAAAGGCAATTCTGGCGCGATGGACTGCCTGAAAATCTTTGAAACTTTTGACCAGTTAAAAAAGTAGAATGTATTTTCGTTTGTTAGTATTGAAAAAATAAAAGAATCTGCTGTCACGTCTTTGCTAATCAAAGTCTCCTAGAAAAATGCATATCTTTTCAAGGCTTTTCAGAGGCATCCTTGCGCCAGGGGATTAGAATGTTCAAAGGTTCGTTTTATCTTTTTCTTTCTAAAACTTATTGTGTCTGGAAAAGGTTTGTGGTCGGAAGGTGTATTAGATAGTCAAAGATCAAAAGGGGTGAAGAAAATTTGTTGTCTTCCAAGTGAAGGAATTATTGTGTCATCTAAATATAAAGATCATCAATTTGTCTCTGGAGAAAGTGAAAAAGGGGTGTTCTTCGGATTTTGCAAAGGGTCAGTGGGCACAAGGCGACTACATTTGCCGTCGCTTACAGCGGTATCATATATATCGTTATCTTTATATAAAATATACAAAAATATGTCGGAACGACGACTATTCACAGATCGAGCGTTAGAGACTAGAATGTAATCGAGTAGTTATGAGAACTGTTTTATTTTTTGCTTGTTCTTGTGTTAATCCTTAAATGTTAGTTATTAATTATTATTCTGTTCTTTTTAGGTAAAGCTGTATACCAACCAAAATTTCTGCTTCACTTTCATTCGTAATAATGTTAATATCATTAATATTTGCTTATACTTGATTTTTGAATTTTAAGGCAATTTCTATATATAAAAACTATAGTTATAAAATCTTTCCCACAAAAATATGGTTGCAAAAGAAAATTTAAATATTTGAAATGTATCTAGTTACAAGTGTATTTTTGATAAAAAGCTTCTGTATATAAATATATCTACTTACGAAAAAGATACTTTTTACGCAATGCCCTAATTATTCATTTTTTTTCTTAAATGGCCATTAAAAAAATAAAGTATGTTTTTACAGATGTATCTAGATACAATGTTTTCTGGCGTCTTTCGTGCATAGGCTGTCAATTTATCTAAAACTAGTTGCGAACGCCCAAGAAAACAGAAATTAGCTTGGTTATGAAGTACGAGTACCAGTAAAGCAGACATCTTTTTCGGTATGCAAACTGCTCCTTAGATCATTGTGGTTGGTTCTGTCGAGTGTATTAGATATTATTATTATTATTAAAAGGGGGAAGTTAGGTTAACTGTCTCGATTTTTCTGGAGGAGTTGAAGTGTTGAGAGCCAGCTTACAGTGGATCTTTGGTAAGTTCCTTTTGGTAGGCGATTGGCGACTGTATCGCTTTGAGGAAGTCGCGCTGCGTCTGCAGTATCGAGGTGATGGTGTCGACCCACTCCTGACGTCTTAATAGATTGCCCGAGGTGCTGCCCGAACCGCTCGAGCTGCTTTCCTCTGCTGGGGCAGGACAGCAATAGCAAACGAATCCCAAACCCGGCTTACGCGGATCCGTTGAGCGAATTAAGAACTTATCCGGCTCATCTGGTAAATCCTCCAGATGCATTTTGTTAACCTACAAAACATTTTTTATATATTAATTTCAATAAACCAAAATCTTTTTCTAATAAGTATATAGTTGTTTATTACCTGAATGTGAGCCTTGTATATGTAAGCGGGGTTTGTAAACTGCGTCTTTTTACCGACTGCCTCGCTAAAGATAATATTTTGTTCGAAGAGGAACACTTGCCACTCTCTTCCTCGACTTGGCAGCGACGAAAGCTCAGCAACCATTAGCGGTCCGTGAAGTAAGAGCTTACCTTGCGCAGTTATTTTTCCCTAAAAACATACATTATTCAGTCAAATACCAAGTGCAATTTATTGCTATGTTTAACAAACAAGATTTTATTTACAGCAAGTTGAAAGATCATAAACTAGTTTAATACTTTAGGACTCGTAAAAATACCCACATAATATTGTAAACATAAACAGGAAAATAAACACGTGTTTGAACATAAATGTTTTTAATTTTCTCAACTAATGCTCTGCATGTAATTGCGTAAATATGAATTTTTAATCTCACAAGTTTTTAACGTCATCCAGATAGATTATAAAATGGCAAGATAAAGTTATTAATTAACAAAGTGCAACGTACATCGAAGCCCTGCAACCTTCCAACGTCCATCATATCGTTGGCCGCTTTAGGTATGACTCGCATGACGTGGGCAGCCGCCCTCAGGCCTTCAATCTCCGAGTGGCGACGCGTGCGCTCGGTTAGTCTTAACGCCTCGCGCAGCAGCAGTTGATACTTCGTGATCCTCTGCACCGGCTTTATGAGGAGGTCGCAGAGCTGCAGCCGATGACCCAATTTCTGTCTAAGTTCCTGTATCGAGGGACGACAGAAAAGATACGAGATAAAGGACACGTGTACGCCGAGGCATAAACTTTTTTAATGCAACCTCCATTCGCTTTATCCTTTTCGTATTTTACTTTTTACGAGCGCAGTCACGCGGTAGAAAAAAAATAACGTCAGGGTAGGTAAGGATAAAGTTCGCGAGGAATAGATCGCATTCTAGTTTATGTCGAATTGCAAAGCTGCGCAGTTACAGTTAAATTTTTAAAAACGTGTCAACGGCTAATAAACCGAGGCATTAAGCTTGAAAGTTTACCGGCAGAAATAAATACAACTTCTGCAACGACGACCTTTCTTGAAATAGGTAATGAAAAGCCATCAAATTTTAAGAACGATTTAATAGTTCTCAAAAATTTTAAATAGAGATCATTTTTCGTCTTTAAAGCAGTAGTAAAAATTGACTGGTTTTACAAAGTAAAATGTTTTTTGTGCGTTATTTTTTGTCGATCAAAGAATTAATAGAAAATAGTTGATAAAACCTTTTTCTCTTTAATAATTTATCAAAAACTCACCTCGAAATAAGTGTCGATATACTCGGATACGATATATTCCGAGACAGGCTTATTCTGACAATAAACAACGTACATGTGTAGCTTCCTCTCGTAACGTTTGAACAGGGGTCCGAGCTCTTCGGGTCTTTCGAGACAATGCTCCAGAGATTTCAGAAAGCAACTATAACGAAAAAATGGTCTCCCATTATATTTTATAATTCAGTTTTGAAAACATAAAATTTCTCAGAAAATGCATTTTGTAAACTAAAAAAAGTGAATAATGACATATTATACAATAAGTGGCAGTTTTCTAATGTATGAATCAAGTAATAATCTATTCACTCATACAATTGGAAATTCTTTCTTGAATAAGTTAATAATTTAATTTCCCCTGTGAATAAGAGAATAATTTATTTAGAACTAGTTCTTAAAATTTTGAAACTAACTATGCTACTTTTTGTTAACGCAATGATGCGATTTTAATAATTATTTTAATGATTACTCATAAAACTGCGATGTTTACACCGCGCTAGAGAACACACGAAAGTCCGTTGTAATACTCACTCCCTGTGCCACTCGAAAATGGCTTCGAGATTGCCGAAGACCATCTTATCTTTCCCACCCTTCAGATCCTCCGGCAGCGGAATCTCGGTATTCGGGTCTCTCATAAGAGCCATGTATCCCTCAACGATGTGCCGGAGGTCGTTAACATAATCGCGCTCGGTCTCGACGAGCTCTCTTATGACGAACTGCCTCTTGTTGAGTGCAGTTGTCTCTGGGTCATCGCTGCTGCTGGCGGTCGTCGGCGGCTCCTCGCTCTCCGTCGAAGCATTTGTCGTCTGCGTGGCCAGCGCCGTCGTTGGTGAGTCCGAGGTCGTCATAGTTGACGAGGTCGACTTGACCGGTGTCCGCGCCTGCGTGCCCACGCTGCTGCTCGTGCTGCTGTTGCGCTCGCGATTCTCCGTGTGCTGTTCCTGTTTCGTAGAAAAAGAGAGAAGGTTTATTTGTTAGTTGAGTGATTCTTGTTATCGTGAAGATCAAGGTTGTAGCTAATCTTTCAGTGAATAGCCGATTGATTTTTATGTCTCGGTTTGTGGAGAGTATTTTTTAGGATGGGCCTGAATGTACGCACAAATTGAGAGCTAATTATCGTTTTTTTTTTGGCTGGGTGTAAAATCTTTTATTATACGGAGCAGAATTATATGATGATTGGCCAATTAGTTTCACGCGCTTCGCTTTAATTTAAAGGTCGTTTTAATTAGGCATTCAGTGGTCTCACCAATTATGGAGGGTTTTGGAATACAAAACTGGAAGAGTCAATAAATTGTAATTTATTACTATCGAAATTATTGAATATTCTTTTGCAGATCAAAGAAACAACACCCTTGCAGTAAAACAAACATGCATATTAATTACTCAATATGTCAATGCACATTAATACATATGATTTAATTGATTTCATACAAAAGGGTTAATTAAAATTTCCTAATTAGTTATATCGTCAACTTCTTTTGATATGATTGGTAAGCCAACAAACAAAAGTAGATTGAGTGTTCCTATGATTAAACTTAATACCTCACCTAATCTTAATTAATTACTTTACCTTAAGAAAGCTTGCGTAACTTTTCCCAACGAAATTAAACCACAAAAAAGTAACGTTTCTCTCCATCTTTCTCTCACGTCTCAACACTCACTATCTCAGTGCAACAATTATTATAAAAAAAAAAAAAAAAAAAAAATAACAATTTTATCGAATGACCAGTATCACCAGATAATAAATTTCTCTGATAAAAGGTAAAAGCTTTTTTTACGTTGCAACAACTCGGATCATAATTTTGGCATCTCGAGAAAACCTACCGGCACATTTTCCCCTATCAGGTAGGAAAAACATCGCGACAGACAGTCGCAGCAGAGGAGACTCTCGCACACCCGAAGCACCTTCATGCCTCATACTGATGCTTACCATTCGTTCCTTGACTATCTGCTCGATCTCGGCGATATCGGCGCTGGTGGCCCCCTCGAGCGGCTTTATGGAGCCTCCTTCCGTCGTCTGAAAACAGAAACGCGCGACACTTTTAAGATTTAGTCACTTCATTGTTCTTTTACCTAAAGTCACGCTTCCAATCGCGCGAACGAAACTGTCCGGAGCGCCTTATCGATACACGTCTTATCGCGACTGACTGACTTTTGGTGCGTGGATTAGGCAAGCGAATCGACGAGGCAAAGAGTTTATCTGTCCAAATACGTGCTGAGGATGTGACGATAGGAGTGTGAAGTCGTGTTCGCGGAATTAAGGCTCGCTTTGGGGAGTGCTTGTTTGTCGAGTCTTGTGTGTGTAGTAGCTGACAGGCAACGATTTTTAAAAATGAATTGATGAGGACGTTTCATGGAAATGGGATGTGTGTGTGTGTGTTTTTTTCTATGACTGTTGGATTCTTTTTAGAGCTTTGACAGGAAAATTGATTGACATTCACCGGTGCAATCGTTAATTGAATAGCGACTAATTAGTCTTTTCAATATTTTTTACAGATAGTTAATTATATAATATTGATTAATGGAACGTCGCTTTGACCTTTAAGTTTCTATCTCTTGACAAATTACAGCATTCGACTTTACAGGGAAAATCTTGTTACAAATAAAGCAACGTTTTACATTAAAAATGCGATAAGAGGCCAGAAATTTTAAACGAAATACTCTTATCAATAGTAGTTATCTAACTCGTGGAATTGAATTTAAAGGTAACATCGTGAAATTGACTAGCCAAACTACCCACCAGTTTGCCGGGCAGTTCTTCCCCGGCGGCAGAGCTCGGCGCGGCGCCCCCAGCGGCAAGAACCGTCGACTCGGTGATGGGCTTCATGGGCGGAGGAAGCTCGGGCTGCTCGTCCTCGACGTCCTCGGCGCCGTTCTGCTCGGCGTATCCAGCCTTCGTCGTGCCCTCCGCCTGCGTCCTCTCCTCGGCCGTGAGCAAGGCAGTGCTCTGATCCTCGCCGCTGCTGCTCTGCCTGGAGGCGGCTAGGCTGCTCGTCGTCGTCGTGCTCGTTGCCGCCGTGGAGGCAGAGGCCGCTGAAGCCGCTGCTGCCGCCGCCGCCGCAGCCGCGGCTGCCTTGTCGCTGCTGCTGCTGCTGCTCGGTAGCTTGAACAGCTTGTCCAGGCCGCTCTTCTTCGTCAAGCTGGGCAGAGGAGGTGGCGGGGGCGGCGGCCGATCCGACGTCGCCGATGACTTGTCCACCTTACTCTGGCTCAGCTTCCGCAGCGGAGGCGGCAACCACTTGCGCCTGCAAAGGAGAGATGAACGGATTAGAGCAATTGCTATTATCCCCGCCTTTAGTAGATTTCGGGGGTGGGAATTTTAGAGCTTGTAGCGAGGAGTTTGGGTAATTGGAAGGGTTCCTTTGCTTTACTGGAAAGATGCTTTGTAGAGATTCGTGCTATAAACAAGGAAACATTCCTTTAGAGTAAACGTATCAAAGCAGTGACACACGCAGACTGGTAATTAAATAAGTTTATGTTTTTACGCAACTGCAACAAATTTTCCTGTATTTCCAGAAAATATTGCTGCGTCAAACCTTATTTTTATTTTAATCATTTGCAATTATTTTACTTATTACGGCTATCCTATTTTTTTACACCAGTCAATTTTTGTCATAACAATACGATTTTGAAACGACGAAATCGAAGTATTTATCCTAATATTTTATTCTTATGAAATATCGTAATAAATTATCAGCGGTTGAACTTATTACACAAAAACTGAAAATTCTTCAAACAAGAAACGCCTATAATTTCCCCGAATCAATCCACCTAAGCTATTCAGCACATTTTCCGGAAATTATATCCACCCACATAATTTTCAACAAAAGGTATCCTCGTTTAACTAAAAAAAAAAAAAAAAACGCGAACTTCTTGCGAGTCCCACTCGAAAACGGAGCCTCGAATTTCCGAAGGAAAGAAAGGAGCGCTCGAAAGTTTCGCCCGAGGCAGCCTTTCGACGCAAAACGAGAGGAGCAGCGTCAGCCCCCCCGGAAAAGTTCGCGCTGAAACTCTTCGGCAATGAAGCCAATACTTTAACGCTCGAGCAGCTCGTAAAATTCGTCGACTCTATTAAAGCCCCGCAATATTTCGACTCTCGTAAAGTCGCTCATTCCGACTCGAAGAAAGTGTGTATAGTCACGGACCTGCTGGAATGGAACCTCTGCTCTCTTTCCCGCGAGGATATACCCTGCCTTCGTTGTTTCGTGCGTGCATTTTTCGAACGTTCGCAGAGGACGGTCTGGCTTCGCATTTATTTTGAGGTGCGGCGTTCTTTATAATGATTACGCGATGCTTCGGGAGCCACTTGAGGTCTCCCTTCTGCGGAGAGTATTTACTCGAAATGATCGCCGTTTCGTAACAATTACATGTAGTTCCGAAGGAAATGCTGGACCTCTTAAATCTTGGATTTCAAGCCTCATTTATTCGTGGAGAATCTAATTAGTTTTCGGGTAATCAGCGAACCGTTAAATCCTCGGTAATAAGATTAAATTTTAGGTGAGCTTCAAGACCACGAACCTCGTCTATTCGCTCGCGATTCTCGAATCGGCGCTTGGAAGCTTAAAAAAAAAAAACGCGCATTTCACGCGAGGAAAAGCGGCGGCCAGCTCAGCGTCACGTCTTGGCCCGCGTTTCCGCGCGCGAGGGTTATACTTGCCAAGTGCGCAGAGCAGCGCGTCGACGTCGGCCGTGGCCCTCGCTTCTAAAAACGGTCGCGCGTACGACACTTTGCGCGCGTCGCGCACGCGGCTCGCGAGGCGCGTCTCGCGGGTCAATGCGGCGGCCGATGCGCCTCGCCTTTGTGCGCGCCGGCGGCGCGGCCGAGTTTTAGGAGGAGTGAACTCTGCCGCGGGCCGGCCCCGCTGCCAGTTTTCCGCGCTGCGTTTTTCACCGATTCGTCGCTGATTTATTCTGCCGCGCGCACGATGTCGTTTCGAATTTTAAGCTTCGGGACGGCGTTTAACGCGTTATACACTGTTTGTTGGTTCGGCAGGAATTTTCAGTTCGAAGGATATAGGCGTTTCTTAACGTTTGGCAAGCGCAAGGCGGGAGAGCGCGGATTATTATTAGTTTTAATATCAGTTTTAATTCCACTTAAGTGAATTTCCACTTTGGCCCTGCACACGAGATCTATATAGATTCGCCCCAGTTTCCAATGGCCGTGCATAAAGTTTACTCTAAATTAAAACGTCGATGGTATATCAATCAATTATTGTTACGTAAATCGTTTGTCACCGCGCGGTTAAGTGGATTTGCGTTCAATTTGAATATTATTAAATGTTGAGAAACCGTCTCTGTCAAAGCTACAGTACATATAGAGTTCGCCCTGAAAATAATGTTGTTCCGCGAGTCATGCTAATCTATATAGGGAGCTTAAAGGAGGCCTCTTACTACCCTTAATGTTCTTCGGAATTCGCTTTCAAGATAACGCCAGGCGCGCGCTCGTAGATAAGTGTACACGTAATATTTCATTCCGCCGTACTTCTGCACTATGCATCGCCTCTGTGTGCGCGGTCAACAGGCTAAAATCGAGCGGGGGATTTTCCCCCTTCAAAAATGTCCCGTTTACAATGCACTTTCTCCGCGGCGATACACGACAATTTCCCCATAAAAAATTGATGGAAACCGCCGCGAACGGGTGGCGCGGCCTCGCTTTATGCCTTTTTCCGCGTGCGCGAGAATCCATTAATACTTCACTGTGTGCGGATCTTGCGAAAGAGCGCGCGCGCGCTGCAGGTTTGTCGAGCGTCGTGCTCCACACATCGATCGACTTCGGGCGCGGGTACTTTTCGGAGATGACTTTTTTCCTCGTATACCGGCGCCTTCTCTGTTTCTTTTCTTTTTTTTTTCTTTTTATTTTCTTTTCCGCCGCTTTCGCGCCTCGGCTTTGTGCGAGGATGCAGATTCGCGCATTGAAATTGCTCGGAAGAAAGAGCTTTTTTCCTTCGGTTTTCTTTCGCGAGGATCTTTTTTTAGCTGCAGGTCTCTCTCTCTCTCTCACTCAGCTTTGATGAATTGAAGCTAAGTTCTCGTCGCGAAAGTCGGCACGGGTTAGTTAAAAGTTGAGGGATTTTCGAGGAAAACTTCGTTTAATTAATTTAGATATTAAATTTTCCAAGACTACGGGCGACGGCAACTCGGGTGCGTTTTGAAATTTCAATTTCTGTAATTGGAAAAGTTCGGCTGTATGCCTTCGACCGAAGAATTATGCAGTTTTTGAAGATCCCGAGCAAGTTGTATTCGAAGCATTAATTTATACAAAACTTTGAATTTTCCCTTTACCAAACGACCGAGACTCGCCGCGCGAAGAAGCCCGCGATGTACATAAACTCGGCGCCAGATAAAACAAAAAGTGCGCGCGCTGCTCTTCGCTTAAATTTTATCGTCGCGACGCGAAGGCAGGCCGGGCAGCCGAGCGAATAATTAATAATTCGCGAGGGGCATCTTTTTGCCGCCGAGTTTTTAAGGCGTTGCTCTATAAATAAACGAGCTTTAATTACCGAAGTAGCTTTCGGCGCGAAAGATAACCGACTCTCCGGTTGACCTTTTCGCGAAATGGTATTCCCCCGCTCGGCGAACGGACACTTTTTCTTTCCCGCGCCGTGCTTACACACCGTCGCCGAGCGCCTAATTTCATTTTAAAGTCAAAACAGGCCTTTTTCACTTTCAGCGGTCGGCTCGTCGTCCGTGTCCCGCCGGAAATCGAGGTCGAGTTTTAACGTCTGAGATTATGCTCCCATATCTTCTCTCGATAATTGGAGGAAGTCGCGTCGAAAGGCGAGCTGCGAAATGAATGCCGAGTGTCAAGAGGGCAAATTGCTCGCCTCGGCGTGATTTGTAAGCTGATTTATGAATAATCTTTAACCTCCTTCGCTCGGTTCCCTTATACGCGCGAAGAGCCACGTCGCGTTAAAAAAGTGAAAGGGTCCAGAATAATATATTTCGAGGGCGCTCGTATAACCGAATGCAGATTTAAATACTTCATCACGGTTAGGCGATTCTAAACAACTAATCAAACAACGAATCTGCAAGTCAACGGTCTCGTTCGTATCCCCCCCGGCGGCACTTCCACGTCGTTCGCCAAGATTCTAACGGCCGATTAATCCTCCGCGCGAAGGCAAATATTTATCAAAAAAAGCCGCCTGCCAAAAAGTTAATCCGTCCTCGGGAAATTTTATCGCCGACCCGCTCTAAATCCGCGCTGCGTCGTCTCCGCGACTCGAGGATCTCTCGCCTTAACCTCATTCGCAGGCTCCTGTATTTCTCCAAATTTGGATCGAACCTATATATATGCATAATTCCCAGGACAGAAGCTCCGCGCGGAACGGCTCCGCGCATTATTTAAGCGACCCACATAACGATCCGTCGGGCTCGGGAGATTAAAGAATAAACGGCCAGAAGGAGACGCGCGACGAAGGACGCCGCGGCAGCTCAGAAATTCCCTTTTCCCGAGCGGCGCCGTGGAAATTCGCCGGCCGGGAAGGTCTTTAAAAATAGGATCTGGGTTGGGGCGGAGGAAAGCTGCGACTTACCCGCTGAAGCCGCGTCTCTTGTTGCCTGGTGAGCTTGTGTTCGCGGGTCCGCATCCGTCGCCTCCTATGATTTCTGAAACAGATACAAGATGGTGCCCATTAGTCGAGGTTGGGTTCGAGATTATAAATTCATGTTTATTTTTTTTAAATTTTAAAAGTAAACTTTATAAAGCTGATTCGTTGAACATTTATTTAATAACAAATCTCTAAATATTTCGGCTGAAATGGTTCCTTCACTTGACAGCATCATATATCCTCTTTCCAAAAGATCTTTCAAAAATATCTACGAAACCGTCCACCCGCTTAGTTATCCATCGCTCGATCCGCAGGTAAGACGTAAAGTCCGACTGAGGAAATGCGACGAGATGGGGCTCGCGATATTTCGCAGTGCAGACGAATGCTCTATTGACCCATTAAGCCGATTAAATAATTGGGCCAGCCGCTGCGGCGGCAGAAGTCCGCGCGCCGGCCGAGGGAACGTCCGGGAATAATTGTGCAAGCTCATTGTTCCGAGAGATAATGCCTCGACCCCTCGAATTGTCAAATTTTGCGAGCTCCTCCTCCCTTTTTCCGGTTCAAATTGCGATTCTCTGCTGACTAGTTACGGAGTCAAAGGTGCTTTTCGACGATACGGAGGAAGTCCTTAATGACCGAGGAGGTGGGAAGTTTTATCAAAAAATGATTTAATCCTTCAAAGGAATTCTTTCCGATGGAAAATGAACAGCGAGCGGCTATTTATAAAAAAAATTTCCCTTTAGGTTTCCTTACAAAGAAACTTTCTATTCTTACGACGAAGTCATTTTTTTTTAAATAAAATTAATTCCCCTTTCATCCGAAAGAGCTCCGCTCCCTCAATAGAAAATTACTCGGCGGGGGAAGTTTCCGCGCTGAATGAATTACACAACAAATCCCCACCCTCGCAAAATTACTTCGCTTTAGAAACGTCTGCAACGTCCTTTTTAATTTAAGCCCCAACAAAACGTCTCGGAACAGAGGCGACCTCCTCTCGCACAATCAATCTCCGAGCGTCTTACCGCCCCCTGGCATTCGAGAGGCAGCATTCACCAAATAATGAACGGTACGGAGGAGTGCGAAAGGGGTCGGCGATTTGAACTTCAAAGTAGTGCGAGACGACGGGCGACGGGAGGAAGCGCTTACATGGCGGCGTACAATTGAATTTACATGAAAATTGGCTTTCCCCGGGGGTTTACACGTCGCGCTGATTTCGAATTTAAAGTCAAAGGCTGCTTCGAAATGCAAGGACTGGCGGCGTTAACCGCCGAGCGCTCGAGAGAGAGAGAGTGCATTTCAGGTGGATGGAAACTCCGCGCTGAACTTTAAATCCGCGAATTGGCGTCGATCAACGCTCGGAGCTTTTCGGCGATAAAAATAGAGATTTACCGTGGCTCGTGCTTGTTTTACCTGGTGGCAGTCTTTGTATTTTTCACGAAACATATTAGGTGCAGTATATAAAATTGCGAGAGCGGATTTTCGATTGGAGCGAGGCATTAATAAAAAAAAGCTGCTATTCGTTGTGAACGAGATTAATTGCTTTTTGATTCTCACGTTTTTTTGCCGATTTCAGTATTGAACTGCAGTAAAAATGAAATAATTCTACGAAAATGTTTGTTTCGATATTTTTCATTTGTTGAGATTGAAAAAGCAGAATATAGTAGTTTAGTTTCGAGTAAAAAACCACCAATATATTTATAGATGACGTGTTTATTTATAAAAAGTTAACCTTTGTATTTTATGGAATCTTTGTAAAATAATAGGTGTCAAGTTTACTGTAAAAAATTCAAGTACAACTTAATAAAAACTTATTATAGAAAGCGGTTTGAAAATAGTTTGAACTTGATCAACTTATTGAAAAAATTAAAAGAAAAAAAGAGTTTTATCGATTTTCGATTTCACTTCCTATAAAAAACGTTGCTGGTCCGATTAAACAAAAAAAGCAGAGATAAATATTCTAAAATCTAAAATCTTTTCCTGTCACTTCAATTATAGATTCAATTAAAACGTCAACGAAATTCCAGCTCGCACCGAAATAGTCGCCGCAAGGAAAATCCGGCGTTCGCACGATAACCGCGTAGAGAAAAAAATTCCTTAACGATTGAACAAAGAGAATGGCAAAAAAGCTACGATAATAAAGGATATTTCTCATATCATTAGAAATTCTGCAAAGCCGAAGAGAGGAAGGAACGAATCCGATGATTAAAGTATACACGCGGAAAGCCGAGTTCCTCAAAGGCGGCTTTCTTCCAACTTTGGCTAATTCAACGGCAAAGGAAAAGAAAAAGGCGAGCAACGCTGCGAGAATAGAAATTCTTTGTTCCGCCTTTTTTTCTATTTTTTTTTCTCCTCTCGATGCGCGAGCTTGTAACTCCATTAATTTATCCCCCTCCGACTCTTATCCATTACTTTTCTCTCTTTGGCGAATTTCGTTATCTTCTCTCCGAGCCCGTTATAACTTCTCTCAAGGTTTCGGAGCGGCCCGGACGAATAAATTTATTCGCTCGCCGGTCGAGCGACGCCCGATATATAATACTTTCGTCGGCGGAAATTTCCGAAATTCGTGCATTATTGGCCCACTTCCGTTGAATTAAGATTATTTCGCCTTTATGAATCTCGGGAGCTTCGTTCATTCAATTTTCTTGGCTCGGCGCTCGGCACACACTGTTCTCGGCAGGAAATCTCGAGGAATTTTGCCTTGCGAACGAATTTTTTTTTTTTTTTTTTTTAGTAAATATAAAAATATTTCGACGGAAACGATGATTTAATTAGGTGACGGTTTTGTATGAAATATTTTATTGAGATCCGTGTTATTATCGTAATTGTAAGCGTTTAAAATGATTGCAATTGTAAAAGATTGTTTAAACGCTATTTAAAGTTCTTTTCGACAATGAACTACGCTTCAAGTAGTAGCATGTAATTTAGTCAGACATTTGAGTTAATATGAATGGCATTTTCTCTGGTTGGTGTAATTGCATAACAATGATTTATGAGATTCGTTTATCATTTTTCAAGCGTTATTTTGTAAAAATTTTACATATGTTTTTGTTGAGTGCCAATTTACAATATTTTACGAATTTCAAACGAATACTTTTTAAATAAATAATTAAAATGCATTTAATAAATCTTTTCGGAGAATTATTACAATAAATAACAATTATTATTACAATAAATTTGCCAAAATCAACGATTGCATTGATAAAATTTCCATAAATTCTGCATTGTAATTGTATTACACGAATAATTTCTGTTTCCAGAAAATTTAACAATTATATTTAAAACATTAAAAACGAATCCCACCATTCACCAATTACTTCTCAAACTCCAAGTATCTCAAAAACTAAAATTCCTCCTCTATCTCCATCGCCATCAATCAATCGCTTACAAACTCGTAAAAACAATTACAATCGAGCTACAGGACAAAGCATCCGTTCCCCGAAGCTTCCAATGCACCTCTCTCATTTAAACCCCGAACATGTGCAAGTGAACGGCTGCGGAAAAGAAAAAAGAAAGCGAGGCCGAAGGAAGGCAAGTGAAAGATACAAAAGAAGAAAGAGAGTCAAAGACCGCGACGATATAACCTGCGCTCTTTCGAACACAAACGCGCGCGCACACACACACACGCGTCTTTCCCCGGGAGGCTTTCGACTGGACTTTTCAATCGCGGCAATGATTGGAAGATGCGAAAATGGAATAATACCGGCGCCGTTTATTATTAGAAAACTAATCGAATTCCGCGCCGATGTTGTTTACGCCCGTTTGTTTTCACCCGGGAAAACGGGGCGGACGGCGAAAGAAAGCCGCGCAGTTCTCGTTCCCCTTTTTTTCTTTCGCGCTGCCGTTTGTCAATTGGCATTATTGTTGTCGTGCGCGGCGCTTTTCATTAGTGAAAAGCGCGACTGCCGGTGCGATCTTTGATTTGAATTTTACGAAGAGAAATTGCCGCGTTTGGAATGTTTTTTTTTTGTCTTGCGAAAAATCTGTGCATCGGGCGAGGGAAAAGAGTGCGCGGAAAAGCCAATAATCTAAAAATATGCGAAATGTGTAATCTGTGGAAAAAAAAATCGCGTGTTTTTTTATCCTACCGATTTTCTAAAATTGAAAGCATTGCCGTTTTAATTAATTCAAAGCACCCACGAATGTCCGCGAAAAGAGACTGAAAATTAAAAAACAAAAACGAAATACGAGTCTTTTACTATGTGATGTCACTGTATTGTAGATTTTATAGGATGACGTCATTGCGTTATAATTATAAATTACTACGTCTTTTTTAAGTCTCAAGGTTAAAAAAATCTTTGCACGAGTATGCTGTAATCCACAATATCCGGAAAAAAAAAATTTCTCGAGCATTCCGTAGTACGAGAAGAGCGCGGAAAAAAAAACGTTTTTATTTGTAAATATTCGCGCTTACTTTTTACTCCGAATCGGTTCGGTACATATTTTTCTTGTACTTTTCCAAGCGTAGAATCGAATTAAGGGAGATTTTTGGGGTCTCTGCGTTTTAAGCTCGTAAAAAATTACGCTGATTGCGAATTCAAATGTGAACAAAGAGCTTTTCACTCGATTAAAATGTTTTCGTCTAGATAATAAATCTAAGGGAGCAAGCTAACAGCCCATTTACTTAATAAAATTATCGATTAACATAAGCACACCGCCGGGATTTTGTAAACATTCGCTAACCGTATCTCCCAAACTATTATGTACTTAAACTTTAAAGTAAACCTCGCAAATTACTCGCAACTGTTTCTCAAGAGCAATTTTTTTTTTAAAAGATCAACCATTTTTCCTTGCGAAGCACGAGGCAAAAATGCGCTGATATTTTTGAACGTTTAAGCTCAAGTATTCTCCGTGTAAACCGAAGTAGATGAAAAAGCGCGGCTAGATAAATCTCGAAAGGATAGCACTTCCCTGATGAAACATATATCAAAATCACGTAAACACGAGGCAAAGATGATGAAGCACGTACAGGTTTACTAATCTCCCGAGCCTAGAAATATATTTTTCCATGAAATTTTTACTCGACCTTTCACGAACCTCCTTTTTTTTTTTCTTACCGAACCATCTACGTTATTAAATATTGTCCGACGGAATATTCTTCGCTCGAGCTAATTAAAGTCCTCGGTTATTATTCATTTAACGCAATTAACCGTTTCGAAATGATTCACTGGACCGACCAGTTTTTTTCAATTTTCAAAATAATCTTAGAATAAGGAAATAGGCACTGCAGGCCGATCGAACAATTTAATTACCCGGCCGGCACGGCATAATGACAGCAGTTTATTAAATTATTACTTTGAATAAATTATCTCGAGAGGGGAAGCAAGAGCCTGAAAACTGCCTCGTCATGACGTCACGTGCCACCTGCAGCGTATCGCCGTGACGTAGCAGTTACTACTTAATCTAAACAACTCGCCGGCACATATTTCTCGAAATTAGCCAAAGTGCCGCTTGAGAAGACTCCTCATTAAACCGTACAACTATATTGAAATTCAGTGTCTCGTTAAAGCAAAGGAAAGGAGCGGAGAATACTCTCGAAAATCGAAGGGATTACCGCGAAGCGAAGAGGGGAAAAGCAAAGGCGAAGTGCGAATAATTCAATAATGGGAGTCAGCGGCGGCGGCAAAATCGCGCCCGAGAACCGACGTCCCGATCGACGTAGTCGGGCTGCTCTTATTTTTAGAGGAAAAGAAAAAGAAAAAGAAAATGGCTCGCCCTCGCCGAGCTAAAGGTTTAAAAAAAGGAGAGAGAGAGAGAGAAAGAACGAGGAGGAGTAAGCTGCTCCCGTTTCCTCCTTTCTCCTTTTTCTGCAGCTCCCGGAGCTTTTACTTTCTTTTCCCGTTTCTAAGGACTAATAGCCTCTCTCGCTTCAATTTCCCCTCTGTCGGCTAATTGATGCTCCGCGCAAAAATTTACGGCTGCTTATTCGGGAATTACGAGCTCCGTGTTCGTCGATTGATTTCAACGCTGGAAGGCCCGGCTGTTTTATGCATGAAAAATATAAAGCGAAGACGCATTGTGCGAGAACTGTCAAAATTAATTGAATCGTTCGTCCGCTAATCTTCCAGAAGTTCCGTTTAACCTTCTTAAAGCTCTAGTTTAAAACCTCGCGTTATCAGCGACGTCTCCGCTCTAAAATAACCAAAACGGTATATCAGTGCCAAAGTGCAGTAAAACTGCTGCGCTCAAGCAAGTCTCGAAAAGAAAAAAACAATTATCCCTCGATCCTAGCCGCCAAGTCGCTCCTAACTCGCTAATTCGACTCGTCCGTTGAAAACTCGCGCGAGAGCCAACACCCTCGACTGCTCCTCGTAAAATTCTCTTTGTCGCTCTCTCTCTTTCTCGAGAAAGAAGGAGAGAGAGCAAAAAAAAGGTCCACCCGTCAGGGGCGACTCTCCGGTCGTCGGAAAAGACACCGAGGCACTCGGGGGCAGGGAGAGGTAAGAACGGCGCCGTTAATTTAGTCGCTTAATTGCCCGCCAGAAACGCCACTCGAGGGGGCCTTTTATCGTTCCGTGCTCCGCGGCTTTTCAGGAATTTCTCGTATTAATTTCGCCGGAATCCCTCGGCTTCTTTAGTGCTCTAATTTTTCCGCGGCTCTTTGTTCGGAGGCCTGGAACGCCTGGAATGTCGGTTTGGTTTTCCGGGGTTGAAAGGCGCGGCGAAGATGTTTCGAGCTTTTCCGCGAGGCGGAGGGGAGTCGGAATTCCCCGGATGCACTTGGGAATCTGCGTTTTAAGTCGCGTTAAGGAATTGCGCTGCGTTTGCAAGGGTTGTTCGCGACCCGGTCGTGTATTTGCACTGCGCGCACGAAAATTCGGGCGAAATTCTTTGGCGCCGTGTTTTCTGCGAATGTTTTTGCTTCGTTAATTTGTCAACGAAAAGGTTAAATTAAAGAAGGCGAATAAGATTGCAGGATAGATTGCCATTATAAAAAAACTTTTCAATCGCAACGTTAAATAAATAAAACCGTAGATGAAAAATAAGTTAATAATCTTTCCTGACGTTCATTAAAAAAAAACTTCCTCCGCCATATTTTTCCGCCGATACAAATTAAATCCCGCCCAGCCGTTTAAAAGCGATTTTCCCGAAGAAAAAAAGGCACACAATTGCAGGTATCCCAGGCGCATGCGCGATTTTAATCCCCGGATATATCTTGGACACGCAATATTTAGCTGCCGACCGCAGCAGGTAATTTCCCCTGTTGCGCGGCTTTAATTTCGATTAGGCCGTTCGTTGCCGACTGGGTGGTTGTGTGTGTGTGTGTGCGCGCGCGCAATATGCAACTATTGCTCTTTACGAAATTGGCTCTGCCTGGGAAACGCCTGGAAGCTGCGAGGCGCCGCGCGAGGCGAAATAATTGCTCGATTTGCCGGCCGAGGCCAGTTTCGCCGGATATTCGAGGTTTGAGGTTCGCATCGATGCGGAGCGTAAGAAACGCTTTGCGGCGTTCGCCTCGGTAATCGGCAATATTCGTTTATTGTATATAAACGCTCGCCTGGAATCGGGAAGTCTGGAATTTTTTTTTATTAAAAAGCAGAATCGCGATGGAGAGTTCGAGGGAGGGAGGATGGTTTAATTGAAGAGTTCACTGCGACGAAAATAAAAATGTTTCTCAGCCTCTTCGCAGTCGAGCGACTGTTTATTGGAATCCAATAAACATTGAAGAGTACACATCTTCGCAATGAAGCATTGCCTTTAATAAACGTCCTCGAGCAGTTCCACGCCAGTTAGGTAAGTAATATTAATCGAAAAAACCGCTCGCTAACCATAATCCACTTATCGTCGGCTTCACCCCTCATTTCACCGCTAAAAATTCTCAGCCCCCGAACCCCTTCGCATATCCCTTAATCCGGCTAATTCATTTTTCCGGGCGACCTCCCCGGCTCTCTCTCTCTTCCGCCCCCCCTAATCTACTCGACGATTGCCGCGAGACGCGTCGTCGCGTATTATAATTTTAATTGAAATTCACGCGCGGCGATACAAATTCAGGAGAGCGGACGCGCTCGGATGTGTATATATTATAAGGTGTGCGTGCAACGAAGAGCGGACACGCGAGGCAGGGGCGTAATTAAGAAAATAAACCGAGAGCGCCGGGCCGCGCCATTGTGACTTTTCTAAATAAACGCGCCGCGGCGCGGGATATGATCACCTGCGAGCCGCGCCGAGTGAATTTACGAAGCGAGGAGATTAATTCGAGCGGAAGTGAAAAGTTTAAGTGTTTCGATTGCGGTTTCTTTCGGGCGGCTTTGCAGTTACTTTGCGGCGAAGAAGCGGCTTGTCGACTAATTAGCGGTAATGAATTAGCGATTAAACTTTAACTAGTTTTTAGCCTTGCATTAAAACTTGGAAGACAAATTAATAACGCGACGGACAGTGATGCGAATAACGCGAAACTAAAGGGGTAAGAAAACTTTGAATAATAATCGACTGCAGCTCGGCATATTTATTAGCCGCGTCGCAATCACTGTCTTTGCTATCCTTTAAAGCAAATTCGATAATTAATTCGGAATATTAATAGAGCCAAGCTCAGAATAGGCTTGTCAATAAATTCATCGAGGGGAGAGCACTGAAATTTTATTGAAAAATCGATGATTCGCCTTTAATGCCGAGAACCATATCACATACTTTTAAAAGTCATTTTACGTATAATATACAGTCGTGCGTTTTTTCATTAATCCACCGGGGCAAAAAATGAAGACGCACTACTGCCAAGAGTAATGCGGATTATGGCGTGTTTTTCCACGCTAAACCGTAAATTCCTAGAAGGCGCATAATGCTTTTAATCCCCTTTGGCATAATCAAGCATTAATTTCAGTTTTTAATACCTCCTACGCGTATATAACTTGCATTCCTCGCGCTCAAAAATTTTTACGACCCTCGTAAATACGGACTGGCCTTTTTTAACGACCCAATCAAAACCAATCGAGCCTCTCGCGTCCAAAACTTTAATCGCTCCCAAAAAAATTACCCGCCCGCGCACCTTTCAAACTCGGCGCTCGCGAATTGCACGCTCGGGGATCGTTGATAATCAGTTTATATTTAAACCGGCCCGCGCGCGGGGCAGCCTTCGCGAGAGAGCAAAGGCGGGAGAAGAAATCGGCGGGAAAGCAAATATACGCGGTGTGCAGCTCTCTACACCGACCCAGAAATCTAACGCGGAGCGCGCGCGCGCGCGGCAGATGAATCGAATTACGCAAGAGAGCCAACTCGCTTTCCGCGTCTTTCTCGCGAGGCCGCGAAGTCTGGGTCGGCGGAGTTGCAAGAACGGAGATCTGAAAGGGAACGGCTCTCTGTTCGTTCGAGTGACTTGGCGATTTTCGAACGAGGCTCCGGGAGGTGTTAATGCTGATTTGAAAATGAATGGGACTCTTAGGTTTTTCGTCGAATGTGGCTCTTTAAGCTTTGCGCGGGAAGGCTCTGCTGGGTAGGAAGTTAACTTTTCTTGCCTCGGAAGTATTTTTGGTTGAAATTAGTAGTTTAACAACCAGCTAAAAATACTAGTAGCATTTAAATTATAATTGGAAATTTGTGCGCAATCGTAAAATAAAAGTGGAATGTCGTTTTAGCGCGAAAATTAAGGGGAATGTAGGTAAATATTGGTCGAATTTCCTACCGCGCAATATAGCTTCCTATTTTTAGGATACACAATGCCAGAAATTTTTCGAACCAGAGTACAGCGCGGCAATTAAAATACGTAAGAAGTTTACGCGAACGAGGAGGAAGAGAAGTCGCCGCTTCGCCTTTCGTTACGAATAAAGCAAATAATTGGCCGCGGCGCGGAAAGTCAGCGATCGGCTGATTTACTGCTGATTTTGAAAAGTATACCGCAGACGTTACAGCGGGGGATTTCATTAACTTTGCCGAATGTTAAACAAGCAGTCCGGCGTAGCTCCTTCCCCAACAAATGAATCCCGGAATTCGGTTTAATTATTCGATATTCCTCCCGAAAGCTTCCTCTCAAAATTAGATCCTTCCGTCCGCTAAAAACTCTCGCTTCGTCCACCTTTACGCCGACGCTTCGAAGAGTTATATAGTCCCGCGCGAGAGCACCAAGAGCGCACTAAAATTTTTGCGACCCGCGCAACCGGCGTCCCGATATAAAAGATACAGCAACTTCCCCGCCCGCTTCGCCGTCCGAAAAAGAAAGGTATACGGCCCTTTTAATTCAACAATCCTCGCCAGCGGCGAGCTCTTTTACTCTCAATCTCGGAGTGTCCGCTCGGCACTAAACTTCCTCCTCGGAAGGATAAACAAAACGCATACATAGACCGCGTATCCGGTGTTGGCGCGCGAGATAAGACTCTTAAGGAACCCCCACCTCTCGTCGATTTTTATTTGCGGCCACGCGTGCCTGGACTGAGCGAGTGCCGCGCGTCTCTCTATCTGTCTCTCTCTGGCTTTTCGTATTTTTACGCCGTTTCCGATCCACGATTTACGGGCCTGTAAGGAAATGCTAAGTCGCGGGAACACAAGTTGGAGGTGGAAATTTCGTCGAGCGGAGATGAGTAAACTTTCGGGCTTTGGAAGTCGTTTCGAAGTACTTAAATAACGATCCAATAATAGAATTTTTTTTTTGTTTTTTTTTTGTTTTTGCTGATTGATGTGCGGTCATTCTAGAGTTCAAGAAAACGAGCTCTCTGCTTTTTTTTTTTTTTTTTTTTTTTTTTCAAAACCTTTTTCTTCGGAACGCGCTGAAAGCACATTTGCTATATGTAAAAGACGCGTTCGGTCTAAAGATACTCAATATTATTTGTGCATCGCTCGAAAGATTTTATGTTAATCCCGAGGCGGTTTGCGCTTCGAGCGAACGGATCTATTAATACAAATATCTCCCGGTGACGTAAGACCGCCGCAATGAATCGCTTTCTATACTAGGAGTCCATACAATTGAAATATTTCAAGCGATTCCCGCCGCTCCTCGGCCTTCATTGTACAATGTACTCTAATCGAATCGAGGGGCGTCCAATTTGTAGCTCATCGAATCCATTCGCCATTATATCAATCCCTATATACTTGCATTCGATTAACGAATTCGTCGCTCCGACTCTCGACTCCCGGTAAAAAGGGTCCCCGGCGGAGGATTCGCGTAAACGCGCGATTTATCGCTGTTATCAGTGGCCATTTACCGTCCGTCTGTTTATTTTAGCGGCGCGCGCGTTATTTAGGTTTTGGGGGGTGGGAGAAGCGCGAGGCTTTCCTTACTCACTGCGAGCGCGCGCCCCTTGCCGCTGATTTGCGAGGTGCTCGAGAACACCTGCGGCGCGCGGTGGCTGTTGGCTTGTTTATGCGATTGAAAACGAGGCTGGCTGCTGCGAATAGTAATGTGCCGAGTAAAGTAGCGGGACAGCGAGATTGGTTTTTCTGACAGTCAATTTCGGGCGAATGGCGCAATGTGCTCTTTTTATTTTTCGAGACATTTTGGGGCTGTTTCTTGTTCTTTTATCAAAAAAAACTCAAATGGTTCAATTAACGAGTGTTTTTACATTTTTGTACTTTTTTAATTTAAAATTGTTTCAACAATTTATTGATTTGTATAATATTAATATGAATTAATTTATTGACGGTAAACGTATTAGACATTCATTTGCATATACATTGGCGCAATCAAAACCATACATTAAAAACGACTGAATATCACTAAGCACACTGTGTACATATAAACACACTAACACTATATGATTTATCGCAGAGCAGTTTGTTTTAATTAGTGCCTTAGAATAATGAACGCTTTAAAAAAAGCAACACACACACACACACACACACACATGAAACGACGCATCAAAGAGAAAAACGCGCGTGGATCTCGGAAAAGTATATACTCGGTCGAAAAAGTGAGATTAGTCAAGGTCGATTAGTCACCGGAACATATAATCTCGATCGTAAAAGTAACGCTCACGCACATCCGTAAAAGCAACTTTTTGTTCCACACACACACACGTGTTCCCCGACACGCATCGGGAACGGCTGGCTACTCCGCGAATCGCCGATCAATGTGCGTCTTTTTACCTCGCTTTTGAAGCGAAGTCTGTGCGATTTCACGAATCGCTCGGGGCGCCCCGCGCGCGAGGCGATTTTAGCGGCGAATTTTCTCTAGCGACGGCTCGAATTTCCGCGCGCTCTATAATACGCCGCTGAAAAAAAAATCGGGTTCAATCGGCCTCGCGTGCGATTATAATCCGTCAAAGTGCACCCGAGCAAACAGAGAGAGAGAGAGAGAGTTAATTCCCGCGCGAAATGCGGCCCGCGCCGTTTTTGTCTCGTTTCATTTAGAGAGAGAGGGAGGGACTATCAGGCGTCATCTCCGCATTGCGCGCAGCTGGCGTTGGTGCACCGCGCTGCCAACATTTCGGGAGTGACGCCTGCGATGTACGCGGACAAAATGTGTCTTGAATAATCCAAGCAACATGCCGCGCTTCGACCCGAGTTTTTACACGCCGCTCTTCGCGATCGTTTACGTTGCAGTTATTGCGAGCAGATGTATTTACGGGTGGGAATTCGGCCGGTTTATGGTTAATGATAATGGACCGAAATAGCCCCCGAGTGACCTACTTAACGGATTAAGCCCGGGCGGTTGAATTTGCCATGGAAGTAACGTCCTTTTTATCGTCGCTCTATTTACGACAGAGAGAGATTTCGAAGGCTGCTCGTTCGGGTTAAAACCCGAAATTTTTGGAAACGATCCCCCGCGAATTTCGAGGACGAATTATTCGTTTTGCGGGCGAGCGAAAATATCGCGCGAATAGGAGCGAACCAAAAATTTCGCCGCCGCTGCCACGCTGCAATCATGATGTAGCGTTTGAGCAAATGTTTGCGCGCGCGATGTTTCGCTACGGAGCGCTATACGTCGGCTTTGAAAATATTTTCGCGCGCGCACATTGAAAACAAATTCATTTAAAAAATTTTTTTTTTCTCCGAGCTACGAAAATATTATTCGTCTAGGCAGCATCGGTCGAGGCAAATACACGAGTTCTTCACCGTGCAAATAAATGCCGCACTTGGGGCGCGCCGTCGAGCGTTATTGGATTCGACGGCTGTATGTCGTATACAGGGTAAAGCAAGTTTGGCAAAAAAGATGTAAGAAATGAAGCGTCTATATTTAATCGGCGTCTCGATGAAAAATTCCTCGGAGGCGCGCTTGCGCACAGAGTCGCGTGCCCCCGCCTACGTGCATCTTCCTCTCCTCCGGCTTTTTCACCCTCGGGAAGAATCGCGAGTGCACGAGCTCTGCGCGTCGTTAAATTTGACGTTTAAAAATTCAAGAACTTTTAACTCCTCTCGCGCAAGAAAGTCAGGGGGCTTAAGACGCTCGGGCCTGGGCAAAGGAAGCGATTTCTATTTGGCCGCCTTTGTGGATACTGGGTTTTTTTTTGATGCGCCGAGTCGTTATGGGCTCTTAAAAAGTTGCTTGATTAAATTTAAAATTCATAGTTTCATTAGTATTGATATTGAACGGGATCGGGGAGGCAGTAACTGCGCTCCTTAAATATGAGAAACGAGTCGTTAAAGATCAAACTATAACGTTATTATCACGTTTTATATTATTTTTATGCGAGGCTAGTATAACACCTAATCTTATCTGAAATTATGAAAACACTGAAAAACATCCACGCTAATACGTAAGGAGTAACCGACTCACTTTACCTATATCTAATAGAGGTTCAAACTTTATTTTTATCGAAACCTAGAATTCTTCAGCAGATAATCCCTGCCCACGCAGCTATTTTTACCAACCTTACACTCTCCAAAACGTCGCGCGCATAAAAAAAAAAAAAATCGCGCCACATCGAAAAGGGGGTGAAAATCGCTCGAATAATCCATCGCTGCCGTAACGGCCGATCGTTACCCATTTGCGAGCTTTCACGCGCCGCTCTTATAACGGGCGCACGACCGAGAGACAAAGACGAAGGGAGTCGAGACACTTCCTATACGCCGCCTTTTCCGGGGCCGGCGATCCGTCTTCGGTCGCGCAAAACTTGCGACCGACCGGGCTGAATTATTTAAGGCGGCCTTTTTCGCGGCCCGAATTGGGTTAGGTCGATGAAAGCAGGGCGTTTTCGAGTTTTCGGGGAAAGTGGATTTGATTGGCGACGCGTGGAACGGCTTTTTTTTTATGGAAGTAAAGGGGGATGCCTCGCTGCTGCGTTTTGCGCGGCGAAAAGTTTGCGTGGATGTAAGTTTAGTTGTAGAAAATGAACAAAAAAGAAAAGACTCTTCTGCATTTCAAGTACGTTTGTAGGTTGGTTTTAATCGATATTTCAATAACCAATATGAGCTAAAGATACATCGAGTGTGACTTTTCAGAATGTAGCAAACAAGTTTTTAATAAAAAAAGTAAATTGCTTCATACCAAAGTCTGCGATGTAATACAGTTCATTGAAAGAAATTGATTAATGCGATTCGACTGTTTATTCGACTGTAAGAACGTTTTCTCGCGCGAAAAAAAAAAACGAGCGAATTGAATGCTCAAGCTCCATGACTGTCAGCGAGATATCGCAGTGAGTTAATTTAGTAGAACTAGTTTTCAAGTGAATCGCGTTTAACGTCTTTTTTATCACCCCGAAAGGCATAAATCTCCGAAAGAGATATTACACGGACGGACTGCCTCGTCTTTTGTGGAAGTCTCTTAAGTGAAATGTAAAACGTGCATTTTCCCCGGGACGGTATCTGCTACGCTCAGCCTTTTTCTCGAAAACGACAATTACGATGATTCGGGGTTATCTCGCCTTCGGTCAATTAGCATGCATCGCGATAGTTTGCGTTTTAAATGTTAGTCAAGGCGCGTCGAGAACACTTATCGTTCGCCGCCAATGAAATATGCTCGCGAGTAATTTCGCGGCCGTGACCCATTTTTCAGGTTGTTTCTTTTTTTGCTCGACGGATAATTTTGCGATAAAATTTAAAACTTTTTAAGGAAGGAGGCGCGTAAGGTATTCAGTTTAAGTGATATGGCTCGAATTAGCCTTCTTAAATTGACAATTTTGTCCTTGTTGGGTCTTCAAGTAGTTTTCTTCACAGCGCAAGATAACATTCAAGAAGTGTGTCACTTTTGACAGAGTAATAAAAACTCGACTTCGGAACACTTTCATTGCAGCGTCAATTTAGCGTCGACAAACTATTAGCTTTTAATTAGCGAATCTATGTTAATTAAAACAAAACGCATTCAGATTCAGCGATGATTTATTACGAAAACGTAAGCGTTTCACTCTCGCAAACTCAAGCGGATGTCCAAGCACCTTTTTTTCCACTTTTAAATTAATCGAAAGAAAAAAGCCTGAAAATCCCCCAAACATTCGTCTCCGTTCGCGGCACTGCAAGCTCGTTATCAAGTGACTTCAAAAAAAAAAAGAAAAAAACCTCCGCTTTCCCAAGCCCGGCGAAAACCCGCCGTCGGAATTAAAAATAAAACGGCCGATTGCGGCAAGCTCCGCTCTCGGAAGCTAAGCGCGGAAAATTAATGTTTCCTGGTTTGCAGCTCGCGCCGGGAAGGGGCGAGAGAAAAATGCCGCGAATTTCCGACGCCACTCCGATGCAGCGAACACGTATATGCGCGTTAGCCTCGAGGGGACAATTTATGCGATGCGTTTTGGCAGAAATACTCTCGGGACGCGGAATATCGCATCGTCACCTCTCTCGGGCGCGCGGCGTGCGTCTCTCCGCGCGGAGAGAGGCGCTCTTAGGAGTCGCGGCACGCCCGCGATTCGCGCCGTAAGAATCTTGCGTTTCGACATTATCTTAAATGAAGTGGAAGTGCGCGAGAGCTTGGGCTATATTTAGCGGCCGCGCGGCACGCGAGAGAAATTTCGCTGATTGGGTTGAAAAAGAGAGAAGAAAAAAAAGAACAGAGTTCGTTTTCTCGGAACGGTAATCCGACGTTTTTCCGAAGATGCAATTCTCGAGCTATCAGTAACTCCGGAATTCGGTGTCCGTATCAATCGTTACATTCGCGCTGCCGTGACGTCCGCCGCGAGCCCGAAACGCTGCGAGTGCCAGGCGACGGATTCGAGCGTACTCCTTCGCTCGGAGCAATTAGCATTCTTATTTATTAATAAAGCGTCGGAATAATATGCAGCTGATAAAGTATTCATGCGCGCCAGCACGCCGCGCGGCATACGATTCAGTTCTCTCTCTCGAGCGCGCGCGCGCATATTCGCGCCCGAAAATCGGCGGACAAAGACGACGAAAAAAGCTTTCGTCGTCCGCGCGATTTTCCAGGTGCAGCCAAAAAAAAAAAGGTGCGGAAAAAGCTCTCTCTCGCGCATCGGCCGTGCATATATATCTAACCTGAGGGAGAAGGGTCTCGGGGCAGCGATCGGTTCCTTTTGCTCTTGGACTTGCTCGCCTGCTTTTTACATGCCTTGGACATGTCGCTGAACCAGCGGCAGAGCGAGCGGATTTCCGCGTGCATTCGGTAAACTGTTAAGCGGCCGAGCGCTGCTTCTTCATACCTCTCTCTCTCTCTCTCTCTTGCGGGCGCACTCGTTAAAATCTCCAATTATGGATAGACGCTCGGGGCCATTGTTTATGTACTCTGCCGTGGTGTGTGCCTTTTGTCTCTCTCGGCGCAGCTTTTCGTACGGGAAAAATGACGCGGATATTTTTAGAGGTATTTACGAGTAGTTTTCTCGATCATTGTTCGCGGCGGCTCGTCCGCTCCCGTCAGCGTCTATATCCGTACTTCGCAAAGTATTAAGGAAGAGGCCCAGTGAATCGGAGAGGACACTTACTTCGCGCGTAAAACTCGAGCAAGAGCCTGAATCCTCGAAGCTCTATCTCTCTCTCTCCCTCTTCCTTGCCCCTCACTGAACAGAATCTAAAACTCGTCGCTTTAAAGCGCAGCCACAACGCGTTGTCCACGACAATAGCCGAACTACTGGCCGCTTCGTTTCTTCGCTCGACTCTTAGCTCTCTCCTACTCGCCGGCGCTCGCACACGGACGCACACAGACGCGCACGCACGCACGCACACACTCGCTCGCGCCGCAGCTTTATACACGCACGTGGGGCTCTCCGAGATAGGAGGCGGCCCCGCGGTTATAACATATGCGTGTCGCGGAGAGCGAGCACACAGCCGTGGCCTTCGAACGGTGAAAAGCCGACGTGCCCAGGCGAGAAATACGCGCGGTGGTTTAGAAATATATATATATATATTGTTAAATAAGAGGAAGCGCCCCGCGCTCGGGAGAGGACGCCACCCGCCGAAGGAGCCAGGATTTTCTATGCCCCGCGGAGAGTGTTAGATGGTGAGAGAGAGAGAGAGAGCTTTTATCTTTTGGGGAAGTACGCGGGTGAGTTTTTTTTTTTACAAACGGCGCTCGGCCGAGCTGATGATTCATTTTTAGTTGCAAGACAATTGATTGTCGCGCTCGTTTCTCGCGTTTTTTACTGCTCTCGGACTACGCTTTTAATTCGGAGCGAAATTTCATTTCATTTTCGTACGTGATACTTCGTGGAATTAAATATATTTTTTAATTAAGAGCGAAGTTTTTTTTTTAGGAAGAAAATTAAATTAATCCCCGTTCAATTAAACTTCCATTTCGGTAATTAAAAAGCTACGAGCAGAGGATTCTCGCGTTTACATCCGCCATCCTCGATCGTATCCACAATGCAGTTAACACGCCGGTTGAATCCGGTCAGCGCCTGCAATCAACATCTAAATTACTCGATTACATGTGCGCCACGTTTTTCAAGCAGTTAAAAACACTTTCCTCGCGGAATATTAATAAATCCCCCCCGAGGAAGCGATTTCCGATCCACCTCGAAAGCCAAGCCTCGATCCCCTCCGACGATACACCCAAGAGGCGAGGCGCGCATTCGGTCAGTCGCTTTTAATCCGGTAACCGACGCCGACCGTCGGTACGTACACAACTCAATCAGTCGGGCAAACTCCGAAACTCCTCGTTCGCCAATTCGAGCCGGCAATTTCGGCGTCTCGCCTCGGGGTTCGGCGCCGATAATAATTATAATTCGCGCGAGGAGCTTCCTATTATTAAATGCGCCGATTCTCCGGCGTTATATCGTAGCTCGAGATTTTTCATATAAAAATATTTTCAAGCCCCCCGCCGCCCCGCCGCGCTGTCACGAGACGTCAGAGCGCGTCGCGGCGCCTAGGTTCTATATTAAGGCGAGCGCCTTGCGGAAATAAAAATAAGAGCGAGGAGAGGCGTGTACGCGCGCGAGAGGAATCGGAGCCTGGTTCTGCAGGTATTAATTCGATGTGGCAGGGACGAAATGGATAACTCGCCGATGTCGCGGGATTCGCTGCTCGCGGAGCCTTTATAAATAGCGGACGGGTCGCGGATTTTGAGACGTCGGGTGTCGACTCGCAGCCGTGGTTGCTTCTTTCGGGGATTAGGAGACTCTTTTCCGAGAGTGAATCGAGGGTTTCGCGTGGAATTTGTAGTGCGGTCGTGGTGTTGATAGTTGGAACTTACTTAGGGCGATATAGAAGCGTTATTCATTCGTTTAATATTTGCACAGTTGTTTTTTTTTTGCTTGCTGCTTCGTAACTTGCAGATATTAATAGAATGCTGTGTGAACTCTTGAGATTGCTTTTAATGAAAATACGGCAAATATTGCAAAGCCTTCTATAAAAAGTTAGGATTGCACACAGCGGATAATAGTTTTACTTATAAAACACGTACATTAATAAAGAAAAAAAATTTGAAAATCGTTCTGCATAATCCACGAGTTCCCTTTTAAAAGCTTAATCGATCTTCTGTATGTTTATTAAGAATTAAATTATGCGCATGCATAAGGAAATTAAGCTTCACAAGTGTTTTTTATTTAAGATTTATGTATGGATTATTTCTCCGTATATTCATACGGCTTACATAAAATTAAAGCATTGTAATTTAATTAATTAACGTTCGAGTGACTTTCGAATTGCGGAATCGGGGTCAAGCCATTTCAATTTTGCACGACGAGTATTGTATTTGTAAAAAGTGTGAATTTATCGCATTCAAAAATAACTACTCGAAACAGACAATAGATGCGCAAAAAGAGAATTTAATAAAAGTAAAATTGTTATTTTTACATTCGACCAAGTTCATCTCTATTCGCGCGAATTCGAGTACGTATCTATTTTTATTCGACTTTTTTTTTTTTACTCGCGTTCTATAAACTATTTTTCATTAAAGAGCACGTGTGTTTTTGAATTTTAATAGTATCTTCTAAAAATACGCGGAAAAACTATGTTTAAAGCGGCACCTCTGTTGCACCGCTGAGGTAGATTTTCGTCGGTGCAAAACTGCGATTTTTCACTGCTCGCATTCAGAATTCTCCGAGAATTTCGAAATGGGCCCGATGATCTAATTTTACATAATATTGTTTCTTATTTAAAGCATAAATCACCGATTAGTTAATTGTTTTTTTCGACGTACAACAAAACAAACAATCCTAAGCAGCATTGATTCATTGATATTTGATAAGAAGCCGAGTGCATTACCGCTTCAATCACTCAACCATCCGTCTTGCGCAAGGTACATTTTCAAGTAACCCAAATATATCTCAAAGAAAATGTGATGAATCACGCGAAACTCAACTCCCGAAATAAGATGTATCCTCGCAAAAAAAAAACGGCACAAGATCTATTGCACTCTCCGCCTCGGAATCAATAAGAAACTTTCGGAATTCCTCCTCCACGCCCCAGAAGCAGCGACGAGGCAACCGCTCCCAGCCGGCGTCTCCTCGCCCTCTCCAGGATACAATACCCTCCCGCGGGGGCTGCTGACGTCGTAAAAGTACTCGGTGCTCGGAAGCTCCGTCCTCCCCGAAAAATCGGCGCGGGTCGTCGTCGGCGACGGGAGACACGCCGCTCGGAAGCTGCGCGAGAGAGAGCGAGAGAGAAAGAGCTGGTCAAGGACAGCATCGCGCCGCCGCTGGTGCGTATTGATCGAGCGTGTGCCGCGGGAGGAGAGAGCGCGTACGAGAGAAACGCCGGATAAACTACGTGTGTGCGCGCCCCGCTCGTTCAAGACCCCGAGAGCTCCGGGAGGAGGGAAGCGGGCTTTCTTTCCTCGCTGAAGTCGGCGGTGGGGAACTTGGCGGGCTCCGTCGGCTTGCCTTCCGACTTTGCTTCCTAGCCGGGGATGCTGGGCTTTTTTGGGTATCCGATCGCGCGAGGAGATGCGGTCTTAATTGAATTTTTCGCTTCTGGCGCGATGCGCTTTGGTATGTGATTCGATGGAAGAGAAGTTCTAGTGGATATTTTCATTCTTCTAGTAGATTTTATTGTTGTATTGTTCCAGATGATCTCTTCGCATCGAATGGAATGAATTATTTTAATTTCTTATTCTTGATCTAATCAAAGATAGAATAGAAAATTTTATAGAATTTTAATTTAATTTGGAATATAGTCCCCTAGGCGATTAAATTTTTTTACAGCGACAGCATAATACAGATTAGTTATTCAACAAAAGTATGACGAACAGATATTTATAGCTTTTTTTTATCTCAGCAAAAATATTCCGCTACAGAAAAAAAAAACAAGTAAACGTTTAAACTGGACTACACGGTTGGTCACTTGCAGGTCTATACTTGCAGTATCGATAACTGATAGTCAAATACGGCCTCTCGTCGAAAAGTAAGCCAGGCAGAACGTCGGTTCAGCACAAAGAGGCACAAAAAGCCATTAATCCTCGCATCCGCAGCCGCGCAAACAGCGGTTTACAAATGCAAAGCGAGTCATTTCGCGTCGCGTTTCCCAGCCAAAGAAAACGTTTACTTTATCATAAAGCATCGGGCGAGTGTCTCGAGATTAACAAACCGATTGCAGAGAGTGCCGTGTATATACACCCCGAGTTCTCTCTCTCTCTCTCTCTCGGCGCCAACAAATCGCACGATTCTTTTGAGTTTTAAACGGGGACAAAGGAGAGCTAAAAAAAGCGATCCGAAAATTCAAAGGGAAACGTAGCGAGCGAAAAGCAAGCCAGGGAACAAAAGATAAGAAAAACGAGCGAGCCGGAAGATCGAAGAGAGATTCCTTTTTCCTCCCCGGGAGAAAGGAAAAAGGTATAGAGGAAACGGCGCTCTCTACCCTTAGGAAACTAAGGGGATGAGAAAACTGGGGAAGAGACAGAGAGAGAGAGAGAGAAAGGAATTCCTTCTGTGACGCACGACTACGTGACTCAATTTTTCAATTGATCGCAGCGCGAAAGAGTGGAGAAATGGATATATATATATACAGGTTGGATTATTTATTTCAGAGTCGGGAAAGTAGTTTCCCGTGGGGCATGTAGTGCAATGAGATTAATGCAAAATATGCGCCGCTGCACCGTGAGATAATGTAGCATCGGATATCGATAACTCGAATTTCCAGCATCGACGACTTCCAGAGAAAATTGATAGTCTGAAATTTTCATGCACTCCGGGCTTTTCATTTTAAATCAGTTTTCTTGCGTCCCGGAATATTATCTCTCTCGAGCTTTATTAAACAATACGAACTCTTCGATGTCCAACGTAAGACATCCAAACTGTAAAAATTGAATTCCTTCCCGAGACAGAAGCATTATTTAATGCAGGTTTCTATTTTTAGACCGACATGAAACCAGCTGAAATTTAACGTAAAAGCAAACGAAATACATGGTCCTTTTAAACTCACTTAAATACACAAATGTTTCGCACCATAAAAAAAAATCAATTTCCACCATCCAACAAACCACATCTGAAATACTCACCGTCGTCGGCGTTGACGGACGCCTGCTGCGCGACCGGCAGCTGGGCGTTGGATGCCGCGGCCGCGGGCGGCTTCCTGGACGGCGAGGTCTTGCAGGTGGCTGCGGGCGGCTGCTTGAGGGCGCTCGTGGGCACGAGGCCCTCCGGCGAGGGCTCCGACTGGCCCGGCGTCGTCGGCAGCCTGACCAGGGTCCACTCGCCGTTGCCCGTGACGCCGCCGTTCTCCAGGACCTCGACCTGCTGGCCCTTCGTCACCGAGAGCTCCCGGGAGCCCGGGGCGGCCGAGTGGTCCGCCACCACCCAGGTCATCTCCGCCACGCCGGTCTGCGAAACGAGAAAGTACTGGTTAGGATTATTGAGGCTGTTGACTGGATTATACACTGAGAGTTGGGGTACGGGGGTGATAGGATGCAGACGGTTTTTTTTTTCTTTTTTTTGGGGGGCGGGTGTTGTTATTTGCAATGTATTTGGGGACACAAATAATTTATTTTTGTAAAATAATCGTGTAGAATGTGAAAAAAATATTTTTTTTCTTTTGGTATAATATAATACAATGTAGCAGACGGTTCTAAATATTCTTCTTTAAAATTGTTAATGTGCTAGGTTGAATATATAATTAACTAAATTTATTGACTGTTTAAAGCTGGCTTAGATTCGCCTCCGGTTAAGTTTTATAGTCCTTCTTCAAAGGAAGTTTAAAAATAAATAAAGTGATGAAAATAAGCACTATAACAGAAGCATCATTCTCATTTTTTTTTATTTAAAATAAATATTCGCAGCATCGTGTAAAAAGAGATGGGAATTTTCAATTTTCGCTGCAATTATTTGAATACTCAAAAGCAATTCAGAGCACAAATTTCCGGATTATTTGAATTTCTGATGCTATTAAAACACATTCGTCGTAAGATTTTGGATTTATAAATTAATCGAGACATTCGCTCGCTCCAAATTACACAGTAAATGAGAAAAATTCAGCGTCATACATCAATAACTAGTTTATGTAGCCGCGTCGGTCGAATAAACTCCATTAACCAGCAACAGTTTCGCGCGCCCTCAAACTCGATCACTTTAACAACCTTAAAAATTTCATTAAAAATAATGAGTTTACACTGCGTGCCGCGAGTATGCAGCCTCCTGCTTATTCGCAATGCTAAGGATTCAATTGAAATTCAAAGCGGAGGAAACGGCACTGCCTGAAATTTTTGGCACTAAAATCGTCACTAATTTGCAGATGGAATATACGGCAGAGAGATTTGGCACAGCTTCCGCGAGTTGAGAAAACGCCGCACGAGCTCTCGCTTGCTTTTAAAATTGGTAATAAATCACTTACAATGTACGGAGTTAACTAGTTTTGAATTTCGGTTCTTAAATAGCTTTCAAAGTCCAACGCTTGGGCAATACTTCTGGTTTTATATACCGTTTGCCGCTAGAAAACGCTACCGCATAAAATCAACGCAACGAGTACACAGTTGAGCGTAATTATTTGAAAAGTTGGGTTTTATGTAACGAGGTGTGAGACACACTTTATTTTAAAAAAGTGCTGAAATACGTTGCCCCAAAAGTCTCCAATGAAAACAACCAATTCAGGATAAAAAAAAATTGAAAAAGCTAACGTGATTTCAGATTGCTCAATGGGCCACATGGCCCATCCAAGCGAGCTCCTCGAGATTTGCTTTTCAAATTTATTTCGGTCATAATTGGGGTGAATACGTGAGAGATCGCGCTCTAAGAGGCGGAGGGGCGGGAAGGCACGAGGATTAATCCGAATTAATCCGAGGGGGAGAAAACGAGACTTTAAGGAAGTCGCTCTGAGGAGTGTGGGCGAATTCTGCGGAACGGGAAATGGGGGGAGATAGTTGTAAAGGGCGGATCTTTGAGGCGCAGCTCACAAGTTTATTAGAGAGGCATGACTACGTATTGTAGATGTAATTTTATATCGTGAAAATTAATGACAAACGTTTAAAACGCGGGCATGAATTTAGTAGTTTAATGCTAAGTTTATTAATTTTTGCGAGAATTTCTCGGATAAATGTGTGAACAGAAACTTCTATTTACAGAAGCGTCAGTCTTTTTAATAGTAATATTAAGTGTAAGGCGAAAATTGGAAAAATAAATGTCTTGAAATTTGCGTTACATCAGAAGGTAAAACTACTGGAATCACAGAATAAAGTAATCTCAAGTTTTCAAAGCTTTACTTTCTGTATAAATAAAATTTTAAAAAATTTGTTGGTCAGATCTACGGAATTCTATATGGCACTCATTATTCATAAAAGTTCGATCCTTTGAATATTGTAATATCGAGCTGTTGCAGCAAATTTATCTCCATTTAAATTCCTTTAGTTAAAAATTCAGCGTCCTTGCAAATTTAATATTAAAAGTTGGAATTCAAAGTAGAAGTTCAAAGTGACTATTGCACGCCTTTCTACACACATTTATTTGACTTATTATCATGCTTAAATTCTTCGAATTCTGCGGGTCGCGGGTTATTCTACTGTTTAAATCACAAAAGTTTGAAAACTTGATTCCAGAAGTCATTAAAAGAAGTTTCCGTCTTCAGGTAAAAAGAGTTGAGTTGGAATGAGAAATTCCTTGCGAAATAAAAAATTTTCAAAAAGTTTTTTGCGTTACGTTAAAACCTTACAATTAACTTTAATTACAAAGAAAGTTTTGTACTATTCTCACCGCAAAAAAATTGCAAATACGTTTTTAAATTTTCTGAAGCTTGAAACTCTAAAAAAAAAAAAAAAATAATGAAAAAATTTAGAACACTACGAAATAGTAAACTGGGAAAAATGTTTAAACAAAAAACAAAAAAACTACTAGTTCTTTGTCCTAGTCATTATTTTTATTTCGTTGTCAAGAACTGTTTGTGACAAATGAGATACCATTAAAAAAGGTAAATGTACACGGAAATAAGGCTGTAACGAACATTTGAACTTTCTTTAAAATGCAAGTAAGCTGCAACTATGCACCTTAATCTACAGTTATTGTCTAAAAAGTATTCAAATTCTCTAGTTGCCGTTTTCATTACCGATCAGCAAAACAATTAAATTACCAAGTTATTTCGTAAAAGCATCAGTGACAATTAAGCAAATCCCAAATCGAAAAACAATCGCTCTCAAAATCATCGGCGCATCCAGCCCGCTCGTCCGAGCTCTCCGGACTTCCTCGCGACCGCGTCAAATCAGTGGCATAATGCCTCGGCGACCTCAAAAGGTCCGCAGCAGCCGCGCGACTCGTGCAGCCGAACTCGATTACGTTATACAAGCTTACAGACAAACCTCTGCTCGAGCGGGGGACAAACGAAGCGGCAACAAAAGACAGGGAGAATCGACAGGCGGCGGCGGCTGCTTTCAATTAACGGAAAGAGGAAAAACGGGCCGCCGCCGCCGCCCGGCAGCGCGCGCGTTGGCTTATTGCAGGAAATATTGGATTCCGATTTGGCCCCCATTGTCTTGGCCGCTGGCCGCGGGAATATGCGCCCGAGCGATAAGCGTCCATTATACACGGCCGTTGACGGCGAGCACGTGGCCCCGAGTATTGTTATTGAATCGATTGCCGTGCTTTCGGGAAGTGCCGCGGTGTCTTTCGAGTCCGTTGATTGCACGCTGCCTTTTCCGAGGATGATGGCGGGCGCCTTTGATGACAAAGCCGATGCATTTTTTGCCGGGGAGTCGAGGAAGAGAGAGAGAGAGAGAGATGGTACTTTGAAGGAAGGTAACGAGTTTGGTAATTAAATGGCGATTGCAGCTTTGGCAATGCGGATGGCGATTTTAGGATGATGACTGGGTGGTAATTGGAGCCTTTGTTTAAGTCGCGTTGGGTTTCGGGGCTAGAAATTTAAGCAGCTTTCAACGTCGGACATTCGAATGCTAAAATCGAACTAACGATCGCGTAAATATTTTAAAAATTACGAGTCTTCAACGTTTGACAATGTAAAACAGTGCGCAATTAACGTTAAATGAATGGTTCCACCTTGAATCCAACAAATTATTTTGATTGACCGCCGACGTTCGATTTTACACTTATACTGTCACCCCGGACAAAATCGTAATTACAATAATTTCACCCGTCAAAATCCGTCGCTGCCCCCCCTCTAATCCAGCGAAACAAGCAAAATAATTACAAATTCCCCTTTGATCCGCGCGCATCAATCCCCAATCCGAAAAAGCCAGTGTATATATAGTTCAAGGAAGCCGAGAGCGAAGTTGTAACGGCCAACGTCACCTCGAATTAGCCTAATTGACGCAGGCGCGCGCCCGATTTCCGGCGTTGTAACCGCGCGGCGGCGGCCCTCTCCGTTCCGAAACGGGCAAAGACTTATCGGCGATTTTACGATTGTATCGACTGCCCCCCTCTCGCAGGAGGTTGGTCAATTATGCGACGAACAATCGCGATAATTGCGCGAGACCCGAGAGGCCGAGGATCGACGAGGAGGCGAATTCGGAGCGAGCGCATTAATTATTTGCGCGAGTTCGCGTACTGTCTCCTGACGGTTGGATATCGTCGAAGCTATTTTTATAACGTCCTTTCGAGGAGTTACTTCTTGCTGGCGGTTCTTGGGAGCGATTGATTCGGGGGAAGCTAATAAAAATCTATAAAGATCTAAAAAATCTAATGATTGTGTAGAGGATTACTATTCAATATTTATGAAGTTTCAATTATTAACTTCAACGACTGTTTTGTAATAAGTATTAAACTCGACTCATAAAAAGCTATTCTTAGAACAGAAGTAGTTAATTGTCCAAGTATGTAGCTACGAATGCCCTATTATTAAGAACGCTGCACTAATTGTGTATACACAACATTTTCACGTAATTATTCTTGCATTACGTGTACTAAAGTTACTGACTGCTTGTGTGTACTTAATTACTTGTTTTAAAATATTTAACTTATCGTATATTATATAAAGTTTCTTTAAAGCAAACGAACAGAGAATCACAAAAATCTACTTGTAGTACCAGTTTATAGCGATTGAAAAGAACTAGCAAAAAATTCATACCTAAAGTGCGAGCGCGCAAAACTTGACTGCACTTTTCCGCGAAGAACTTGGGGCACATGTTAACGACGAAACTGCATTGAACTTCATCCGAAACGGTGCCCCAAGAATTCGTTAAGATAACAACGCAAGTTTCAGTTACGTGCTAACTATCAAGCGCGACCTCGATCAAATTTACCAAGTCTAACTTCGAACTTGTTCCAAAGTAGGACGGCCTCAAATTTCGAGCAAAAATATACGTTTATCGCCGAGAAAAGTGTCCCTCTCTTCAACTTTGCCCACCCGACGATATTTCGCTCGGCGACGACACTCGTCGAGGATCAGCGGGCGGGAACGCCGCGCGAAAACTAAAGAGACGCGCGGCCGTCGGGAGAGCCACTGATTGGAAAACGAGAATGAATCGAATATTGGGCTCGGGCGCGTTCGTTCGAGCGTGGAAGCGCGCGCGTGGCGCCGAAAGAAAAGCGCCGCTGAGCCAAATGTATGGGGCTTATGTAGGGCGCGCTTGTTGTGTATACGTGTACATTTTCTATGCCCGCGTTGCCTCGCCGTACTTGCTGGGCTGGAAAAGGGTCGATAAGGCCTGTCCAAGAGGTGAGAGAGAGAGAGAGAGAGCGAGAAAAAAGGCCGCGCGATCGGTTTTTTCGTCGGAACAATGGAAAATCTGGTTGAGCCAACCGGGAATCGATGCGGTAAGGACGAGCACGGAGGTGCAAAGGCGAATCCGCCGCTTGCAGATTTGGCGTTTGTCAAGTTTTCTATAATATTTCCTTCGAACCTATATCTGCGCAGATTATTTTAAGACATGAGAATTTCGAATGAAAACGCGGGGATTGGAAAAGCACTGTGTTTTGTTATTTTGAACGGTACGTTCCGTCTGGTCTGTTCTTTGGAAAATTGCTGCCGGCCATTATATTCTAATTAGAGTTTAATAAATACTTGTGTGCATGTTTTTGCATTTATCGTTCGGACAGCCTTTGTGGCAATTATAAGTAATTGTGGCTTTGGAGGAAAAAATCCAATTATATAACTTGATAGAATGGATTAGTTCGATAAGAATTTTTCAAAAATAGAATAAAAGTCGAAATTCTTTTTCCGGATCAGCAAACCGAAACCGTGAAAAAAGTATAAAAAATGTTTTTGCGAATGCGAATTTTCTCATTACTTTTCCTAATCCACCCATGAATTTTTGAACGCAGCTGACAAAACTCGACGAATCAAGCATAAATTTGTCATGAGCACTTCGCTCCGTTAAAGGGCCACCTTTTATTCTGCAAAATCTTTTGAAATATTTACAAAAAAAAAAGCCACAAATCTTCTTTTCCACCGCGGGGACAAGTACTCGGGCTTTTAATTAAAAACCAAAACGTCCGCTTCGAAAAAGCGCTCGAGTCCACTTAATACCAGCCTCCGCGAGAGCCTTTTTTTTCCCTCCCTCGAAATTCCCCGAGAAGCCCTTATTCTTCGGAAAAACCTCGCTAATGGAAAAGCAGCTTCGGCGATCGCGCGGAAAGCGCGCGATAAATTTCAGCAGCCGAATGCGTTAAAATAAACGTCTACAAAGTGGGAGCAAAAAAAAAGTACGGAGAGAGAGAGAGAGAGAGGGAAGCAAGGTAAGAGGAGGAAGAGGGTGTCTTTGAATTCTCGGGCCAGCGGAGCGTGCCGGATGCATTACTCGCGCCCGAATAAACTTCGGACGCGCCGTGTGTCAAAACCGGGGCGCGCTCCTGAATATAAGAGCGAGCCACCTGGGCCGGAAAATCTGGGCGAGATCGGCTAACGATTGCGAGTTGTTTAGAAGGCGGGGAAGGAGGAAAGAGAGAGAGCTGCTGTTCTTTTTTTTTTTTTTTTCGATGCACGACGACGTTCGGGGAGGGTTTTGATATTTATGTGTTGGAAAGGGTAAATATATATTGTTTTGGATAAACATTGAAAAATAAACTGTTTTTTTTTTCAGACGAAAATACTTTATTTATTATCTCCATGATTAATACTGTTTTATTCAAAAGTACTTTTAAGCAACGTCTCGAACCTAAAAATAAATCTTGGTCCCTAAAAATTACAACGTACACAAAATACGTTTCGCTAAAAAAAGCTCTTGCGGACATTTCAGAAAATATCTCCTTTTGCCGCCTACCAGAAAATCTTAATCTCGACATGAGTTTCTTTACTGCGAAAGGGTTCTTTTTTTCCCCCTCCTTTATCTTGCACATGTAAACAGGAAGATAAAACAAGCGCGGCGGCCGGCAGTCGTAATGCCTCTCGCCGTGCAAAAACAAAAGGATGCGTGACGTTTTTAGAATCATTTTACGGCCGACAAGATTTTTTTTTTTCCAGCGCTGAAGAAAAAGGGAGGCGAGAGGCCAGCTGGTTGGCCAGGACACTCTTTTTTTATAAGGCCGTAAAGAAAGAACGCGCGCGTTTAATCGCGTTTTCAGAGGCAAAAAAAAAAAAGGAAAGATTTAGTTTGAATTTCAAAGCGCCTCCCCTTTTTATGAATTTACAAACATTCATTTGCGAGCGCTCGCGGATGCACATTTTTTTTAAGCGCGAACGCGAAGCTGCGAATTAATGGAGGCAAATGTATGTCGTTTTAGCGCGCTCGTCTTTCACAAATATTTGGAAATATCCTCGTGCACTTGTCGTCAAAGTTAAATAAGCCGAAGCCTTAATTTTAAAACGTGCCGGCCGTACAACGGTAGTTTGAGAAGATTACAAGTCCCTTTTTCATTAAAGAAAGTAAGAGCTTCATGCTAATTAACTAGCTCCACTCGGCTTTTAGTGGGAAGCTCCCCGACGTTTAAGCCATTTCCTTCAAAAAAAAAAAAAAAACATCCAGCGGGACTAAGAGTAAAACGCTCGAATTACTCGCTGTGTTCTATCAATTATTCGCGCGCTTTCGGGCCGGCCTTACACATCGACTCGGCCCGAGTGAATAATAGCGCCTGAATAACCGATGAGTAATTACAGACGGGAGGAAGCGGGGGATTGATTAGATGGATATGCACTGCCGGCGAGAAGAAAGGAAGTACAAACAGTCGGGCGACGCGACGATAAATGGAAAGAGGCGAGAGGAGCTTTCCTGGTATTTCGCGAATTTTTTACGCCTCTGAATTGTTAAGTTCGTTCTTGGGTGGGAAATTAATTTGAACGACACTTTTGAATGTTAGGGATTTGATTTAGAATTTGAGAATGCCATTTTTATCGGGCAATTAATACAAGTAATATCGCATTTAATAGACATTATTTAACTGCACATTTTAACTCGATTTAACAATATTAAGCGTGAATTTGATTATTTCCCGCGAAACGCATAAAATTCACCCGGTTCTCAAGTACGAAATGTAGACTTCCCCCAGAATTCTCACATAGTTCCGTTTCTCATACGCTCCGCCGAGTTCGCTTAATTCAATAAAGAACACCTGAATTTCAATAACGAATTCACGGCAATATGCGCGGAGAAAGAGACAAAGGTTATAATTATTTATCCAAGCAGCTGGAAACGCTCGAGCAATTTCCCTATCCACCCGCGAAACGCTCTCGGAAACGAGAGCACTTTATACACCGGGCGAAACCTCTCCCTCCCCGCAGTGGAAGGGCGGAATAAAGGCGCGAACCCGAGGCGAACGGGTTGGAAGCCTGCGCCCTTTTTTTTTTGCGCGCGCGAGCAAACGACAAACTTTCGAATGCACGGCCGTGTACGCGGAGAGAGGGGAGAGAGATCGATAGCCTCAATAATTGACGAGACGATTCGTTTTAATGGGCGAGAATTGCGCGCGAGGCGCCGTGAATTTCGCCCTGAATGATTCAGTGCACCAATTTCGGGAGACGTTGCGCGCGCGCGCGGGAACGGACGAGGCGGCGGCGTGAAATATAGATGCGCCCGATTCCTCGAAAGGGGATTGATTCGCGCCGGCTAATTATTCGCGGCGATTCTTACGAGTCTAGCGATATATAATCGCGGCTAAATGCCGACCGCCTCCGAAACTTATTTGCGGACTGGCGGAATTACGATCTGGTGAATCATAAAAATATGTTATCAATGCGTCATTCCACTCGCATATGGGAAGTGGTCGAGGCGAAACTACCGAGTTAAAAATTCGATAATCCCATTCTGCACGTTTAGCCTGCATTGTCAAACTGCGAAAAGATGGCCGGTATTCGAAATCCATTCCGCGTCGTTCGGCCTTCTTTTCTTCTTATTGTAATTCGATCGACCCGCTGCGAGACGCGGCACGTCCTTCGGTGGATTTCGACGCGGGACGTTCGATTCTCGTTTTTTATCAACGGCCTTTCTCCCCCGACGGGGCCGATAACGGAGAGTGGAAGCACTTGCCGGGGCGACAAATCGTTTTCTCACCGTCGCGATGTAGATGTACGCAGGCACGAACGAGATATGCTCCTCCCGCCACCCCCCCACCGTCGGCTTCACCTCCCCGCGGCGACGCGTCCGTTTCGTTTATTTTCTCCTCCCTCGGCGCGCGAGCTTTTCCTTATTTCGTTGCGCAATAAAATAAGCTTTATTTATGGGATATGCACGCGGCGACGCCGTACGTACGATATATCGTACGATTGGAGGACGTTATTTTTATTTAATCCGCTCGAAGGAGAGGCGCGAGGGTCGAGTCGAAAAAAAATAGTTTGATCGCCGCGATTTGAAACTTCGTAAACTCTCGAACGCGCGTCTGTCTCGCGAAGCGCGGCGCGTTAATGAATACTCGCGACGACGGCGACGTTAATTAAATATGCGAATATAATCAGCATTAAAGTTTAATAATCATTGCCGGGGAGAAAGTTTCGAAGCCGGAAGAAAAGTTTAAGCGCCGCGTGTTCGCCTATGCGAATATAACTCGGTCCTCGAGAGCTGAAGCGCTTTTAATCCCCGTAGCCCCACGGCTAAGTGAACTTTCTCGAGGCGCGGCCCCGGAATTTCATTTAATAACTCGGCGAAGAAGAGTGTCAACTCGATTTTTCAAACTCCGTCTCTCGGCAAAGTCGCTGCGCTCGGCGAGGAGAACCTCTCTCTAAAAAAAAAAAAAGAGAAAAAAAAAACTCGCCTCGAAACCGCGGAAAGAATGATACAAAAGGCGCCGAAACGTTCTCCCGCTAATTTTCCGCTCGACGTCGAGAGCCCACATATCCGGCGCAAAAGCGTCGCCGATGATCGAAAATAGCGAGCGGCGCGCATTATTTGCCCAGCTCTCGGTATCAAACGCGTATCAAAGACAGCTCTCTCGTGCACACTCGTGGAGGCGCGCGTCCTCAACCCTCCTCCGAATCGATTGGAAGGGAAGCTTGGGTTATTTTCATTTTATATCGCGCCGCCGCTGGCGTCTCCACTTTGCCGTAATCAGCGAGAGAGAGAGAGAGAGAAAGAGAGTCCGTCCTCGCGTTTGCCAGCGATTCGCACACCGACGTATAGAGCGCCTTGACACTCGCCGATGCTTGCGAGAGAGAAAGAGAGAAAGAGATATCTTTTTTTCGGAGGCTCGGCTTACGACGTCGGGTTAAAAATAAGCCATTTCGCGCGAGGGTAGCTTCCGCTCGTTGGCTGCCAATGCAGGCTGCCGCCGCTGCCGTGCGGCGGCTGCAGCAGTTGCGTGAACGGGCTCGATGATGCGCGGTATTTTTGGAATTAGTTTTGCGCTTTGGCAGGTGGCATCATACTCGACGCGGCGACGCGCGGCGGCGGCCCTGAACGATTTTCAGAGCTCTTTAATAAAATTTTCCAATTTTTATCTCGTCGACGATGGCTCGTCGAGCTTGATGGAGTTTATAAAAAAAAAAAATGACAGTTTATCCGATAAAAATATATATCGCTGTTCAAATAGCGCAGTAAAGGCGTTTATATGTTTAAGTTTGAGCATCGAGACGGAGGAAAGATAAACAAACATATAAGCGATAAATTTTCGATTTTACTAAACTTGATCTTGACGTTTGCCAATTTTAGGGAGTTGCCAGTTATATTATTAAAAGGACAACTGCGCGGACGAAAATAGCGGCCGAAAGCGATCGAAATACCCTCCTTTTGATGGGCTCCTAAACAATATTCAAATGGCTCATTTAGAATCGAAGAAATACAATGAGCGCGCGCAATTCAGCGAGGGAGAAAGACTCAATTTCGAGATGCAGGAGAGAGTCGTAAAATTATTTACGACGCATTGAAAAGCGCGGCGAAAGTAGGGCTGCGCACACCAAAAATAACGCCAATAATTTTCTCCCTCCGCTCCGCCGAAGAGGAGGACGACGGAAAGTTTACAAGAGATCGCGGCGGCCACGTGGCGCGTCGGAGAAAGGAAAAAATTAAATTTATCCCGATCCTCGAATCCTAGAGCGGCGACGATAAAAATACCGCGGCGAAAGAAAGCTACGTTCGATTATCGACAGCTGCTCGCGAGATACCACAGATTCGCGAAGAAGCGTCAGTAAAAAAGTGGACCGCTCGAAAAAATGTGGCGAATAATTTTCTTCCTTCTACCGTAAAGTATGTACTTCGCTCACCGCGCAGCGCGAGGATTCTATTTTTGATTTTCGCGCCGCGATCCGCGGCTCTCTTCCTCGCGCGCGAAACGAACAAGTTTTGCTCTCCTCCGCGCCGTTCGAAACGGATTAACTCGTTTTTACGGACGATAACGCAAACCCCGCTAATTGCGCGAGAGGTTTTATTTCCCGCGAACGGCCGCGAGCCGATATAACTTTTAATTATTTCGCTTCTCCCGCCGGGCTACTCTAAAGCGGAGCTGCGACGCGGCCGGGACAAAAGATCCCTTTCCAGATGGGATGTTTCTCCTTTTTTCTGGAAAAACGACACCGTTTTTCTGAGTAATTGAGCTCGGCTGGATTCGAATGTCCGTTCGCGCGGCACTTACGGGGAAAGGAGGCGTTTCGTACGGACAGGGAGGATTTCGAGAGTCTCATTTTTATCGTCTTTCTATATTACGCGCGATTTATCGAAAAATTGAGTAATTGTTAAATAAGTTTGCAAACGATACGCGAACGTTTACGTAATAAGTTTGTTGTTTTGCAAATGTACGGCTTTTGTTTGCTGCCTGACAAGTTAAAAGCAAATTCAAAGTATACGTTGTTTTATTGTTCCGCTGGTCAGTAGAAATACACTCGGATACAGCCGGACAATGGACTGCGCGTTACTACTGAGCTGTCAGTAGAAACGTACCAGGATATGGTCAGACAAATAGCAGTTCGTATTTTACCTCAAGCTGTATACGATATTTAGCACCGTTACTTCCCTTTAAAAAGCACAACGAGAAGATTATTTCACAACAAAAACGGATAACTGGATCACGGAAAACTGCGAATTAACATCAAATTAAATTGAAGCCTACATAACACAAGGATTCCGAGGGAAAGGAATAAGCGGACAAAAACCACTGTTCTAAACCAGCATCTCGATTCAATAGGCATCCGTTTCCGCCGTCGTTCATCGAGGCGCTCCGAGGCGTCGGGCCGCCCAATCTCGCCGTCGACGGCAAACGTTTCCCGGGCTGGCGCGAGAACAAGCGAAATTCGCGTTATCTCGTCGCGCTCGGCGCGAAAGCGCGCTGGGAGCGATAAAGAGAACGAGAAGAGAGCGATCAAAGAAGACAGATAGGCCACGGGGATCGGGGAGAGATAAAGGCCCCCCGAGCGAGAAAGAAAACTTTTTCGACGCGGTAATAAATTCCCCTTCACCCCCCCCCTTTTTTTTATCGCGCGACGATAAAGGAACGGCTCCGAGGAGATTATTCCGACTCGAAATTTTTGACGGAGGCCCCGACGATTTCGTTGGGGGGAGGAGAGCACATCGCGTAATGGGATATTCGCGCGATAAGCGGCTACCTGTTACTTTTCGGCGATAAACTCGCGCGCCTTAATTAAGCGGACGCGAGAGGTAAACGGAGCGCGGCGCAGTTTTGCCCGGCAGAAAATGAACGCGGCCGGGAGGGGGGTGGGGGCAGCAGCGCGTGTTCTCGCGACAGGAAATTCGATTCCCCCCCCCGCTTTCATTAATACCAATTCCGCGCTCCGCTCGCGCGTTATATCTCTCGGAAGGAATCGCGAATTGGGGGCTCGCACGGCATGTACACACACTTAACTAAATAGAAGCAGAAGCGACGCGCGCGCGTGTATATACCTTTTCCTCTGTTTGCAATCAATATTGGTTTATCGTTCGGATATGATAAGGGTGCGTGATTGTAGTCAGATATATATATATATATAACGCGTCGCGCGCGGCGTTAACTTTAATTCCCGTCGGCCGGATTCGATTCCTTCTGTTGTTTGGCCTGTCGCGCGGCTGGTTTATTAATGGGAGAGAGACCGAGATTACGGTAATGGCTTAATTTACTAGATTATAGGAGAGGGGAGGTATCTCTCGAGTATCGCCGTCTCCCGCAGCCGCCGGATTATCATAAAGTATCAATTCGTACGTAATTGGGGCTGTTCTCGGCGAGCCGAGAATGGATCGAAATTGGGTCAGCTGCTGTCGCCTTTCGGGGCTTAAAGTGCGTCTCTTAATTAGAATGCTTCCGCGAGCTAACTTTGTTATCAAGTTTCGCTAATTTTCTGAACCTATCCTCTCTCTCTCTCTCTCTCTCTTCGCTCTTTGATTTTACACGAGTTTTAAGGAGCTTCCTTCGTTGGGTATTCGAAAGTGGCCCCTTTGTGCAGGGACACCAAGGCGCAACAACGTGCTCGAAACACTTTTTAACCCCGTTTCTAAACTAAACAAGTTTCGCCCAAACGTACGCTGCATCCGCCGAATAAACAGCGACAAATACCCCTCCGGGCGCGCGATTAAATATTGTCGCAACGAATCGCCGGCTGTCCGCATACCTCCACCATTGGCTTCGTTACGGAAAGTAAGCTCGAAAAATATTTATAAACTGTCCGCGGCAAAGCTGTCGCGAGTGAATTTAACGAGCGATTTCACTTCTGGCCAAAGCTCTCGACACGCACACACACACATTGTATCGGCCTCTCGAGCGGCTGCCAATTAGAAGAATCCTTCTTGAAAATTTACCGCGCGCAGCCCGTATTTTTTTCCCGCTCGGGTCCAGCGGGACGACCACCGGCGTATCAATGGCAAAAATTGCGACCCCGAGGACGATAACGAGAGCGAGGCAGAGCGATCGAGAGGGATAGATAGCCAGATATGAGATAAAGCCGGAGGGTGAAAGAAAAAAAAAACGATCGTCATGGCAACGATTTTTTCATCCCGCCTGGCTGCGTTCCGTGTATTGCGAGCGGAGCGTCGATGCGCGGAGGTTCGGTGCATTAAAGTGGACACATTTTATAATTAACCCAGGTAGAAAGCTTTTCTCATTCGCCTCGAAATGCGACCTGTAGCGCGGCGAGTATAGGGTATCAAGCGGTAAGCTCGATGATTATTATTAGGAGCTTATTTTTAGGACTTTGCAATATTTTATCCGTTCGCCTTTTAATTAACCCGCTTTAGAAGCAATTGAGCGACCAAAATTGCAGATTAAAGAGCTCGAGAGCTAGTCCATCTCGAAACAGTCTTAGAGCGCATCTTTTCTATCCGCGTCTCGATCAAGATCCTCGAAAAAATAAAAAATAAAAAATAAAACTACTCTACACTCGATCAGAAACCTCGGAGCGGTTTGTCGATCCCGGCGGGAGTAACTCGACCGAAAATAACCTCGTCCTTTGAGCGAGAGACAACGCCGGACAAAGTCGTCCTGAAATCTCGGTCAGCAGACCGCGAGCAAAGACAAATCCCTTCAAAATTCCCGCCCGCTATATATAGCTGGACCGCGCAAAGGGGAGAAAATTTACACAGGCCCGAGAGCGAGTACAAGCCGACACACAAACACGCACGCCGAGAGGGGGGAGAGAAACCGCTCCCGACGAGGCTCCCGACAAGAGGGCAGAGATTTTGCGGGGATAATTTTCGTGAAACGTGTAATATTTTTGTAACGCGGATCCGACCCGCCGGGGGAAAATTCAAGCTCCCGCCTGCATATTTTATGGAAATGCAGATTGCTTGGAGTGCGAGTGTGTGTGTGTGTGTGTGCTGACTTTTGAGGGACGGTTTCGGGAATTAAAAACTCCTGCTTTTGATTTTCAATTTTTTCTTTATTTTTTTTTTATTTTGGCGAAAATTGAGAGGTTCCGCATTACGCTTTTATTTTGTGTATTAATTTTTTTTTTTTTTTTTTAAATTTAGATTACCGCCGTTGGACAGAGTGATAAAACGTACGTGTTTATTGTGTTAACGCGAATAAAAACATCGTCGGCATTCTTCGCTTAATCAGAATTTTTGCTTGTGCATAAAGAACAATTAGTTTCTGAAATTCTTTTAATTAACAAAGGTATAACAAAAGCAAACTATACGCAGACTATAGTACAATGGAAGTTAAATTAAAATTAAAACTTTTCCCAGATTTAAGGATGATTTGCTGTGTCGCGCGTTATTTAATGAAGAAAATACTTTAATCCCCCTCCCGCAAAGTCTCGTCACCAAAATTGAACGGCGAACTTTCTCATATATTAATCAACCCGTGAATAACGATCAACGGCTACTTGGCAATCTACAAAGCCAGCACCCGTATCCCCAGCAACTTTAATCTATACGTTTGCATGTAGTCGCAAGAGCAATATTTGCCTTCAACAGCCCTCGTCGCCCCCCCTGCATGCGACCACCTCGTCGGTCTACTGACCCTTCCGCCTCCTCCACCCCGAACCCCGACCGCCTGCCCCATCTCTCTCTCTCGAAAAAAGCCCCGAAATTCTGGAGGAGCTCCGGCAGCATCCCCGTCGGCGGGGGCGTCCGCGGGGGAGGGCGGGGGGCGGGCGGTTCGGCGAAACGCAAGCGCAGTGGTCGTTTCGGGGGCGGCTGTTCCCGAGCGCGCCACCCCCCTCGCTCGATAAAAGCAGTCCCGAAGGAGAGCCTCGGCGAGAGGGAGCGAGCGAGAGAGAGGAACGTACCTGGGAGAGGGAGGGCTGGAGGCGCAGGAGCCGCGCGTGGAAGGAGCTCGGCGTGTCGATGGTGTGCTGCCGGGCGAGCGCCGGGTGCGGGGGCGTCACCGAGCTCTGCCGGAACCACGGCAGCGAGATCTTCCTCTTGGCCTTCTGGGCGATCGAGGCCGGCTTACCGGCCGGCGACGTCATCCTGGCTGCTGCTGGTGGCTGCTGCTGCTGCTGCTGATATCGCTGTCCTTTCCTCGCTTCAGAGGCTCATCGTCCCGAGCGCCGAGATTCCACTTGTCCGCTCGCTTGTTTTGCTACGCTGGTTCGAAAGTACTGCCCGAGTCCGAGAGGTTTCATGGTCGGCCGGATCGATTTATTTTTGGCGAGCGCCCGAGCCGGCAAGTGCCAAGAGCTCCTAGCACTTCCATTGAGCAGAGCCGCTCTTTCTCTCTTTCTCTCTCTCTCTTTTACTCTCCTTCTGTCTCTAAGCCCGATGACGTAAGTCGCTCTCCTCTCTCCGAAGATACTTAAGCTCTGACCTTTGGAGAACTCCTCGATTGTTTTGGCTCGATGCTAAGATAGCGGGCTTATCTATAAATTCGCTCTTACACATCGAAGGACTGGAACTCTTAATTTACGGCTACTTATTGCGAGATATCAATGCACACTGAGGAGGTTATATATATATATATATATGTGTGTGTGTGTACTGCTGGGTACTTTCGCGGACGTCCAAAACCGTGCCTCCTCCACTTCGCTGGACAGAGCAGCTTAGCGCGCCGCGGACGGAACTCGAGTGTTATTCGGGGGCTCTCTCCCGGTGGTGTCGACGCTCCCTCTCTCTCTCTCTCTCTCTCTCCCTGATGGTGCGTTCGCCAGGAGGGAAAAAAAGAAAACGGCGCGCAACGCGCACCGCGCGAAGGGCAGCGGACGAGAGGAGCACACACACGCGGTAGCGCGCGCGCGCGCGGGGCCGCGCGTCAGCGCGAAAAAGTGCGTTGAAGCGCGAGCCAGAGAGAGAGAGAATGTGTGTGTAAGAGAGAGAAGGGGGGAGAGAAGAGAGAAAAGAGAGCAGAGAGTCCGGCCGCGAGACCCGTGCGAGAGCCGCGTCCGTACTGTCGGCGAGCCGTCGACGACGACGACGGCGACGACGACGCGCGCGCGGGTTTAGCCTGAAGCCCCCCTCCACCGGCGGCGCCATCATCGCCAGGTCCCTCCTCCTCCTCCTCCTCCTCCTCCTCCGCCACCGCCACCCGCTGATCTATGCGGAAAACGCATGCTCGAGAAATTAAGGGAGGGAAACGCGGGGCCAGCCCTTTCCCCGCGCTGGCCTTTCTCTTCCCTGTGCGCGCGTATTAGGAATGCTCGCTAATCCCGTCCCTTTGTACCCCGCGCGTGCTTTCAGCCCCGACAATGACGGGATATTTAGGAGGAGCACGTGTCCAGCGCGCGCGCGCTTAGGACCCTACTCCGCGGCCTCGTTCGATTATGGTTATGCGCGCGAGCTTCCAAATGTCATTTTGCGGCGGCTCAGCTGCACCGCCGTCGCCTGGCTGACGGACCTGCGGTTGCGAATTTTCGACGCCCCCTACGGGGTGTTTATTAGCGGGAAATTATTAGATCACGTGGTTAAGCCGCTTTCCGGGTGCTAAAAAAAAAGAACTGATTGGATTTGGCTAAAAGCTCGCAAGGATTTGATGAAATTGTAGAAATACTGCCATATTATACGTATTCTTCGGTAGAAATTTTATTAAATGTATTGCCAAGCCGGAAACTGGCCAATTAATTTGTTTTAATCCTTCATAAAAAGACGACGATACTCCGTTTCCAATATCAACCGGGACTGTTTCTAAACAACAAACGAGAACCGCGAGGGAAACGCCGCGCCGCTGCAATCCAGAATCGTCCAGCATGAGCGCGCGGGCCTCGCGAGCGCAATCTCTCTCCGCAGTGGGATTTAATTGGCATTTTCATTATAATGATTTATCCGTGCGTGCGCCGGACGGCGGCGAGCGTATTTGCGAGCTCGAGTGTGTATATCCCGGGCGATTGCGTGCACGCGACTAAACGGTAGCTAAGCCCGGAGGCCTAGATAATTTACGATACCTACAGTGCGCTTCGACGCGCTTTTGATATACTTTTGAATGAGCGCCGCTTCGATTTGCTTTTATAAAACGGCGATCGCAGTGCCGCCGTTGGCAGTGCGGTTTGGTTGAAGAGAGGAAAGTCGACAAGTGTACATAAGCTGCTGAATATTTCACGAGCCGCGGAAGGCGCGTGCAAAACTGGCTTTTGTCGCGTTAACGTACTCCAGCTGCGAGGAACCATCCATCTTCCTGCACAAATTCCACTCGCTCCGAAAAATTAAACTATAACCCCCGAAGAAGAGTTCATATCTGAAAAAAAATTAGCATTCTCTTCGGGGGCAATGCTTTAGCCAGGCTCTTCCGAACGACGGTACATCTCGGCGTGGCATCCGTCATGTATGGGTTGATGGTTCAGCGGACTCGCGCGTTCGCTCGGTCAGGCAGGGCTCGCGCGTGCGCGAGCACCTGCTCCTGCCTCTCCTCCCCCCTCTGACGCAAAAGAGAGCGGCAGCGGTCGTCGAATTCCAGGGGTGGGTGGGTTGGGATTGATTGAGCCGGCCAGGTGGACGGCCTGGGAGAATGCGAGGCGCCATCGCTCCCCCCCACCCCCCTCTCGAGCGGAGGGGGATTAATCCCGACCTCTGGTATTCAGAATTAAGGAATTCTCGCACGCCTATTGTCTATCCCTGCCTTCGCCCCTCGGCGCTCTCTCTCTCTATCTCTCTTCCGAGGGGCTTTTATTTTGTTTTATCGATTTCAGAAGAATGGACCATCCTCTCTGGGTAAGCTCTTTACTTATTGGTGAGAGTGTAATTTGAGAAGCGGAGGTGGAGAATCTGCTTCTGTTTCTTTTTCTTCTTTACGGAGAGGTCGATGCTATTTGCATTTCAAAGCAAGACTTTATGATTAAGTTTGTAATTGCTGTTTAGATTGTTTTATTTCTGCTTTCTCATGCGGAGCAAAAAGCTGAAAGGGTTTCCGAAAATCGATAGCACTTTGTTGCTTTGAATGAATATTTTCATTCACGGGAATATTATTCAATCGTGAAGGGGTGTGCTTAAGGTAGTTGTATGGGCAGATATAGAATATTTGTATATATAGATATACAGCGCTGTGTCTTAACTAAACAAACAACGCGCGATAGCAGTATATGTAGATATACTGCTATACTGATATACAGTATATGTAGATATACTGCTATACTGATATACAAACGCGGGAAAAAATTACGAGAATAATTTTGAACGAGCTATAACTAATAATTTTGCACGCCAATGCTTATTAATTTTTACATTTTTTTCAAGTACATAACTTTAACTATAATGTCTCTGTTTTTGGAGTTTCTGATGGATCGCTATCAAGTAGAAAACTTTAAATTTCTTATATTATACGTCGGCCGTCGTCTGCTGTATATAAGAGCCTACGCTTAAGAGCTTCATTTCAAACACCGTTTTCTCAAATTTTTACAAAAAATATAATACTTAAGTAATACAAATTTTTATTAGTATCATCATTTTTGGGTAAATAAAACGGTCTGCATCCTATATCTTATTATAAGAATATTTTCTTTAAAGAACACTTACCTTGTCCGAATCCGTGGTGTTGGTGGATCCGAAGGAGGCAAGAGAATTTCTATCCAAATTCTCGACGCTATCGTCTAGGGAGGCGCACTCCTCGAGATCCCTACTCGATCTCTGGCTCGAGCTCTTCTTCGCCGGGCTCTTGGGCATGCTCAAACTGAAGTAGGTCTCCTGGATGACCTCTCGCAACCGCTTAACCCAGAGCTGTTTCGACTCCAGGGAGTTGGCACGCAACACTACGCGCGTGTCGCTCGTCGGCGCTCGACCGGTCCACACCGCAAATTTGCACTCATCGCCCTCAATGTGCTCCGTCACGCCGAGCTCCGAAGTCATCAGCCGGCTCTTGTAGAGATACTTCACCTGCAACGAAGCAGAATTTCGAATTGAGGCTATGCGAGTGCTTGAAACTTATAATTAGCTTAGAATGTACAAAAGAAAGTAGGTTTTTTTAGTATTTTAAGGTAGAATGTTCGAAGAAAATCTTTATAAACATAAGATTTGATCTGAGTTAATAAAAAAAATGTTCTATAAAAAATTATTATGAAATTAAAATTAATTTACCTTGCCGGCAGAATCTTTAACTTCCTTGCTGAAGAGTAAGTACAATTCGAAAAGGAAAATGTGTCTCTCTCTACCTTTCCTGATTAACTGTTTAGGATCCCAGACAGTAAAAGGGTCCTGTAAAACTACGTCGCCGAGTGTATCTATCCTGACATCGCAGCCTTCTAGAAGACTCAAGTGTAAGGCATCGTTTGCTTTTTTAGGCACATTCAGCATCACTTCAAGACCATCTTTGATTTCACCTTGACCTTCCTGGCAGCAAGCCTGAACAAATATTTTCTTTTATAATAAATTTCAACCAGAAACTTAGGTATAAGATTATTGTCATTTAGGCAATCCATTGAAAAAGAAGGGAAGGAAATGTTAACGCAAAATTATACTGCTTTGTTGTCTAAAATACATTCTTCAATTAAGTATTGAATTTTTACAAATTTGTTTAAGCTTTTCCGTACTAAAAATTTGATTTCGGTTTATTACTATCTATAATGGATGTGTTCCAAGTGTTTTAATCAGTAGATTTATATACATTTGGCAGTGTTATGAAAATGCAGATAAAATAACTGGTCATGTTCAAAACTTTTTTAACTAAATACGTTACGAATAAGTGAAAGAAATCACAAATAAATATAAAATATTTATAATTATTCATTTATAAATTATTAAAATTTACATGTAACTTGTGAAATTAAAAAATTCTTTATTTTTCTATAATGAAAATCACGCAACGAGTGAGCAACAAATATAAATTGTTAAAAAGTTTTTTAGAGGAACACGTGGTTACTTGTTTTAGCTGTATTTGACTTGTATCAAATACTTAGAAGTAGAAATTATACCTGAAGGTCTTTAAGTAGAAGCTGATATTTTGTGATTCTCTGCACAGGTTTGATTAAGTAAGCAGCAATAGGATGTTCCACCCTATGTTTCCTTTGTAAATCTTCGAACCAAGTACCACCATGTGCAACCAATAATTGATTACTCTCTGGCTTATTTTTGCAGTAAGTTACATACATATCGAATTTGGCAGCCTAAATTATAAGTAGAACATTTTTCATTAAAATACAATATGTCAGATTTGAAAGTAATATAACATTTATACAATGTTTAGTTTTTGTCAATTTTTATTAAGATATATTTGATATATTTACCCAAGTAACGAAACAATGTCCAACATCTTCTGGCATTGTCTCATATTTTTCTAATTCACGGAGGAAAATATCGCAGTGAAACCGATGAATTTCTTCCATATTGCTAAAGATTATTGATTCACGTCCTTGAAGACCCTGAGGTACGTTACCCTTATTGTTTCTTGTCTCTTCTAGAAAACATCTAATGCACGTTTCTAAATCCTTAACATAAGTTCTTTCGGTTTGCAAAAGCTCAGCCATAATAAATCTGTAAAAATATCATTTATAATTTTATTATCACAATTTATTATTTTTATTATCATGAAACTGAGAAATTTTTTTAAAAAAGTAACTTACTCTTTTCGCCTAGCAGATCTACGTTTTTCTTCGTTTAACTCCTTTAAATCTTTACCCTTAATTTTATCTTCTAATAAGGGATCCGAATTTCTGTCTACTATCGTTATTTCTTTAGGACCTTCGTCTGACTGTATTTCCAGGTCATCCTCTATTGCCGTCTTGTAGCAATCCAATCGCATGCTGAAATCTTTGTATCTTTGATCCACTTCGGCAACCGATTGCTTGATTGCAGGAACATGAGCGTGGCCTTTCTCAACAAGATTGTCAGCTAGTTGAATTAGAAGCTTTACCCTTTCACGAATTTCCTGTAAAAGAAAATGGTATCATTAATTTTTTTAAATTATTAAATTATTACGTTAAACTTGTAATTTTAAAAATTTTTAGAAAAATAAAATTAATATTTTACTTTATACGTTTGTTTCATAAAAAGTGAGTAAATACTCATTTTAAAAAATTATTGTTTAAAAAAAGTAATGGAAAAATAGTCAAAAAATCATTAATTTTGAAATAAAATACAGCTATAGTTTATTATCATATTTTACTGAATAAGGGTGTAGTTTCTACTAAAAGTCAATCTATGTTTAACGATTTGGCAACGTTTTAGCTGCAACGAAAGTTCGTGCCAGCTTACGAATGCGCAATATGCAAATAAAATAGTAAAACTTCTATTCTCTGCTTTATATTTTGCAAGTATTATAAATCAAGGGATTTATAATACTTGTATTTATAATAATGTATTTCTGTTTTATTCAATTTTGAAAGGCATTTGTATAAATTAAATATTTTGTACTAATAATTTTAAACAAAAATGGAGTAATAATAGTTTGACGATTAAATTTTAATTTGTATTAAGCTAGTCAGTGATACCTTTAACAATAAACTTATCTAATTAATTGTGGGTAAAAGACAGTATGTACATTATATGTAAACGTATGTACATATTTGCATTGTGTTTGGGTTAATGTAAATAGAGATAATAAAAAAAATTATAATAAAATCACCTTAACCGATCCCTTGAACTCGTTGTGTTCGTGAAGTAGTTGTTCGTTCTCTGCGCGATTTCTGCCTGCACTGGCATGTGTCGCAAGGTATAATTCGCCAGTTTCGGTGATCCACTCGAGAACTTGCATGGCATTGCGTTCGAAAAGAACATATTGGTGGCATTGATCTAGGCGCTTTTTACGCTGCGTCCAGTACTCGAGGACCTTATTTTCCTTATTGAGAAGTTCCTCTAAAATGCCTGCAATATTTTTTTTAAAGTTAAAAAATTTTCTAATTTTTCGAATAGATTTAACGAAAAATAAATTAAATCAAATAATTTTAAGCAAGAAGATTTGTTTCTGTTAATCGTTTAAATTTAAAACTTTAATAGTCTTTGCACTTTCACAAATTAGAAGTAAATTTTTGATAGTTGCTATACACCAAAAGCTTTTTTTTTTTCTTTTATTTTTAATTTAAACACTTAATTTCAATTTAATGTAAATTTTATAGTTGTACTAACATTTGACTTTGTTCTCTGAAGTCAGGCCAGTGGTTTGATAACTATAGAACTGTAGACTTCGATTGGTATACTTGAGAAATGTCTCGGCTGTTCGCCTAACGAGGGTGCACGCCTTTAGGAACGCCTCCTTCTGCTCTTGGTGCTTACTCACAAGAGTTGGAACTTGGCTCGCCTTTTCTCCTCCCATGCACCAATCTTCATCGCGCTTGTATTCGCGTTCAAGACTGTCGAGTACCGAACGTACCTGTAAAATTAATTAACATTCTTAGTAAAGTATTTTGATGACACGAGTTATAATTTGAATTACATTTTTATAATTTACAATGCAAAATAATAAATTGTGGTTTTCAAAGAACGTAAACATCGAAATTAATTTTTTGATTAATTATATTTTTCTGATTTACTTCCGACTTCTTACTTTTACTTGAAAGTTATTTTCGCAACAAATATAAATAATTTTAAATACATTTTAGTTAAAAAGATAATGCAAATATTGCAAAAATATATATCCACGCTGTGTCTAAGGGTACATCTTTCCTCTGTGAGAAACCCTTCGCAACTGAGGAAAGTAACAAGAAAGCATCCCCTTACCTGTTCTGCTGTCTTGTAGAAGTTTATGCTAGCGGTAACAAGCTTGTGTCGCTCTTCTGCGCACGTCACCAGCTGCTGCCACCTCTTCGTCACATCTTCAGCGACATCGCGTATACTCTTCGGGTCATAATGATTGGCGCTTACCAAGGCATCCGCCCTGTGTTTAACCTGAAAAGCCAAGTTTATTAAACCCTAGAATATATTGTTTTGAATAAAATTCTTCTAAGTGCTAAAAAATAATGTGTTCAAAAATTTGTAACAAACGTATTGACCAAATTAATACTTCACGCGGCTATACAGATATTTTGTAAATTAGTTTTTTTTTACTTTTATTTTAACTAATTTTTAATTAAAATTTTTTTTAATTAAAAAAAAACAAACAAAAGTGTTTAAATGTTTTTGATTAAACATTTTTTATGCCTCTTATCTGACTAAAAGGTAAGTCTCAATAATACTAAATTTTCTTTCTATGCTACTAGATTGGTTGCACATCTCTTATACGACCGAACAAGAGTTCTCAATTTGAATTCATAGAACTAAATTGCACTTCATATATCCCTGATAATATCGTTATCAGCCCTAGACAAGCTGTACTGATACAGAATAAATTCAATTGCTGCGACGAACCTGCACTGCCGATGTGTGAGTCTTTTCGATAGCAACTTGGAACTGTTCATGCTCATGCCTCAATTGCTCAGCGTCTTGAAGATTTTCAGGTATTCGTAGAGAAGCTAAAAGCATTGCCTCGCCGTTCCTAATCCAATTGGCAACATGTGTAGCGTCTGTCTGCAGCTGTACCAGCTGAGCCGTTTGCTCGAGTCTTACACGTCTCATCTCCGCAAGATCTTCAGCATCCATCTCACGTTCATTTAAAAATTCTAAAAGTACTTGCACGCGATTAGCTGCTGTGTGTTGTCCGTCAGCCATTATGCATACCCCCGCTTGGTCGAGAACCTGTGTTTAGAAACGGAAATTCCTTTTCAGCGCGTGAAAGCGAATAGGGTTTTATTAAATTAAAATTTCAGTGTGTTTTTACCCCGAAAGGAAAGAACAATTTTTTTTTGGTTCGTAACAACTTTGACACTGAGATGCAACTATTTTATATATTTTGAATTTTTTTTAATTCATTAGCGGCAAAGTCACGCTTATATTTTAACAAACAGATCTTTTAGAATAAATTTACACTTATATTAAGAAAAATAATTTTTCTCGTTTAAATGCAAAATATACTATTCAATATTGAACGATTTCATATAATAGATCAAAAAAACTATATAAAATTATATAAAAAAATACTAAATACACTATACTAAAAGCAATACTAATACTTTTACAATTAATATTGTTTTCTTTTTAATATAGACTAAAATATGAATTGTAACATACCTGGGCAAGCTCCTGGCCTTGTTGAAGTACTTGGAATGCCGTATTTTGCATATGGACAACGCCATCATTGTGAGCACGTAATAACTGTTCAGGTGAACCTTCACGGGGTGGATTTTGAAGTTCCTGAGCCCACATTTCTAATTGACCACTGGCTTCTAGGGCGTCTCGCTCGAATACCCTTAATCGCAAGCAGAGCTCCAGGCGAAGTTTACGCGTCGCCCACAGCTCTTCCAACTCTTGACGTAAGCCGGCCAATCTGTCCAACGCTGCTTCTACTGCTGCGATCTACGATTAAAGACTTTGAGTTAAATGGCATTGACAAATTTGAGGTAAAGTGTCAATACCGAACAAACCCTTCAAGAAAATAATGTCAGTAGAAAATGTCTATTTTTGGAGTAAAATTAGATTTAAATCTATTAATAATGTCAACAAATTAAGTTATTTTAAGTTTAGAGTACTTTATTTTATTTTAAAATTAAAATCGCGTTTACAAAATCCACTGCAAGTTTGAAAATTTAAAACACATTTAAAACTAGAGACAAGAACTCTAAAGAAAAGAAAAACTAGAGAAAACGATGTTTCGACTTCATCCAAAAAAAGAAAAAGAAAAGTTTAGCTTTGCATATACGTACGGATCCGGTGGTATCTGGCATTTCCGTTGAATCTCGTAGCTCCTGCAGCAGCGTTTCGCCTTGGGCTATAGTTGAAGCGCACGCCTCTAAGCAGGAAGTTCTATGTTGGGCACACTGCTCGAGGAGTCTTTCGGCTGTCTCTAGACTCTCCGCGATTTCGTCCTGCTGCAACTCTTGACGCAACTCGTCGACCCATCCTGACAGCTATCGTATGAGGCAAAGCGAAAATGCGTTTTTTTGTCAGATGCATGAAACTATGAATGTTACAGATGGGAGGGCTGTGAAAGAAGGCTTCTTTCCCCTCTAAAGTTTTGGACGGTCGAACGAAGATGCAAGTTTTAGAGTGAAAACTTTTTCTGTTTGTTCGCCAAGTATTGATCGATATGAACGCAAAGTTTGAAAGAACATTGCACGTATGATATATGTGAGTTGCTGAATTTAAATGATGCATGAAAAATGTGGAATGTAACGAGTGTATCAAAGCATCAATTTATGTTAAACATTTTAAATTCAATTATTAAGCTAAAGGATAATAAGCTTGTGAATTAAAACTGTTAAATCAATTTTTCTTGTTCACTGTAAACTGCAATAATCAAAGTGTATTAAAAAATGAAATAATATACTTAAATTTTCAATAAAAAATGTTTATACAAAGTATATTGAATAGTAACAAGTGTGTTTTCAAAAATAACATAAAATATTTTGTTTAACTTAAAATAGTGTTTAAAAATGCGTATAAAACCCTTTTTTTGTATAAAATAAAGAATCTAAAAATACAAAAAGTAATACTGCGTGACTAGAAACTTGAGACTTCACATTGAGTCTGAAATTTCCTTTATCGAAAAAACGAAAAATATTTTCTACTCTACAATAAAACCTCGCAAGATTTTGAATCTAGATCGTTTCTGATCGTCCGTCGGGCATGCAGTACCTCTTTCTCGTGCGTGTAAAAGACTACGGCGAGGTCGAGCCTACGTCGGCGCTGCTCCACCCGCGCAGCGAAGCTACTGACGTGGGCCTCGAGCTCATGGGCGACCGCGTAAATCTCGTCCGGGGCGCACTCGCCCGTGTGGGCGAGCTCGTCGGCCGCGGTCAGCAGCTTCGAGGCGTTCGTGTAGGTGTTCTGCGCGACGTTCTCGAAGTGCTCATGACTTTTTTGATACACGCGCGCCTTCTGCAAATTGCGGCCCACGCCCGTGTTCTTGCGGATGAAAACCTCGCCGTGGTTCGTCAACCAGTCCAGCACCTGCTTCACGTCCTCTTGAAATAGTCTGAAAAATATAGGGGTAATGTTACTTTGCAATTCCTTCAATAAAAATTTATTTTGAATTATTCTCTTATATGAATAAGGGCATCGTAAGCAGGCTTCAAGTATTGGAAAAATGTAAGAAATTTTATACGACTTTGTAAGAAATTTTTATCTGTACAATATTACTATGCAAGCTATGGATATCGAAAAATAGTATGTCGTTGAATATGAAAAGGTGACCTACAATGCAAATTCAGCAGATTTCTAAAATTTATAAAAGTGCGAGTCGAGAAAGGATAAAAGTGGTATGAAATAATGCATTTTTAAAGGAAACTAAATAAAATAAATAAAGCACCCTTCTAATATTTGAATAATTTAAAAATTCATATATTTTGTATGTTATTCAAAGAACTTCATGAATATTAAAAAAAAGAAATATAGAAAAGCGCAAAAAAGCCGATGTAAAAGCTTTCGTCGAATCTTTATAAACTTTAATATACGCTCGCCTCGAAAAAAATTTGCCTTAAATAAATGCTCGGTATAAAGGCTTTTTTGATTTCAAGTATTAACTTCAATGAAAAATTCTTGTATTAAAAGTTTATACAACTACGAATCGTAGCATAAAAGAGGGTATGCTCCCTTTGAATGACAAATGAATATAGAAAATTAAATTTAATCACAGCCATCGGTCTGCATAAAAAACCTTTATCGCAATTCTTGCACTAAACATTTTACTGTACCATTAAACATAAAAAACTACATTTTAAATTACATCGTACTCCAGATTCTCAATAATACACACGCAATAAGCACGCGATAAACGCGAGCCGAATTGATTCATAAAAATCAATGATGCGCAGGCATTTAAATCAGAATGCTCGGTACGCCGGACGGGCGAACAAGTTCGCGGCAGGGAATGCCTTACCTCAGTGCCAACCTCTGATGTAGCTTGATCTTCCTGGCGTGCCAGCGGGCCTCGAGCGCCCGGTGATGCCCCAGTATCTGGTGTATGACCGCCAGTACGTGGGAGGCGCCTTCGCTGTAGTCCGCTGCCGGGTTGCCACTCATGCCGCCCCTGCTGTCCATGTGGCCGTCCTGATTCTGTTTTTTAAACGAGAAATTAGGTGAGAAGCTGAATGGAGGCGAAGCAGGACGTTGGCCTTTGGTAAGCTGGTTGTTGATCAAATGTTTATCTTTTGAAGATAAAATCGTTCTATTGTTTAAGAAAGTAATCTCTGCATTTCGATTGTTGGAGATGAAACAATAGAGGGTTAGTATTTTACCTTCAAAGGATTTTAGAATATTGAACCAGAGTTACTCTAAAAAACTTTTAATTGACTATCTTGTCTATTATTCAATACACTTTCTATGTCAATTCATTTTTATTTTAAAATTAATGATTTTAATTAATTTTTTACTCAAAACTTATTTTAACTGAAAGGCTTTCTATATTTAATTAGACGAAGGTAGCGAATAAAAAAATTTTTTTATGGGCCAACGTTACTTCAGTTTACAATTTCATTACACAATTTAATAAAGACGCAACGTGCCAAATTTCTACGACTACTTGTGCTCGAGTATTGTTTTTTTTTTAATTCAAAAGGGTGTAAGGGTATATTAATTAAACCTAACGGAAAAAGTTTTAATGAAATTACGAGTGCTCCTGAGAGCTTTTCAATTAGAGCTGTCGACTACTACTTGAAAGCATTAGCATCGCACCGTTCAGATAACTTAAAGAAAGGAGATAGACTTTTACACAAGGAACAATGAAGAAGTGTGCATGAAATAAAACAAACAAAAAGAATAGTGCAAAAACTTTTTCAGATGCAGTAACATCTTTTAATTGGTACGGTACTTTCAATAGAGCAACTTTTTTAATTAGATTACATTTTAATGACTTAAACTGAATTGTGCAATGTGCAAATAATTCACAAAGTGTGCTGTACGTAATTGAGTTAATATACAATGATTATTTACAAAAAACTTAGAACAAAAATTTAATAATCACATGCAAAATTAAACGTAGTTTATAAAAAATACAGTATTAAACTTTTTGTTTTAATTTATTAATCACGATTACACTTCGGTATTCGCTCCGAGATTCCAAAAGCACTCCCATCAAGCGTTTCCACCATATGCAAAGCTCCAAGGTGCAAAAGCCCGACGGCATGCAATAAAAGCCAATGTGCCATGTAGAGTATGCGCTAGCGCTCGTTGTATACGTGCGAGAACGCAAGCTACAAGCGGCAAGTCGAGCAATCTCTGGCGTGTCAGTCAGAGCGTAAAGATAAACATACGAGGTAGGCAGACAGATAGACAGACACACACGAGAGAGAGAGAGAGAGAGAGAGAGAAAGAGAGAGAAATAGGAAGGCATGCACGTGAGGACGTACGTGTTTTCTTGTCGCGTGGTCTATTCCCTGGGGTTGGTTACAGACTTGCACAAGATGGTCCAGCTGGTAAAGAAGCTTCTTACTGGTACTATGGACCTGGACAATACCGGCGGGCCACCGTAAATTGGTTAGAAATACGCGGCAAGTGTGTGTAAGTGTGTTTTTTTAATGCAAAACAAATGGTTGTGTAATGGGGGATAAGTCACCAGCACCCCTCGAGAAACAGAAGAGAGATCGCTATGCGGGATTCACCGCGCTCCATGGTTTTACTTAAGCGTAATGATATATCCTGCATTCTTAATTTATTGGCGTTTTGTAACTTAACGAATTCAAGAAAAGTAAAAATTCTTATTTACAAAATTATAAACAGATCAGTGTATTTTTTGAAAATGTACAATTTTGAACAAATTTATACAATTTGATGTTAGTGTACTAGTTACATAATTGCAATTTTTCTTGAAAACCGCAGTTACAAAACTTAAAAAATCTGAGTATTATCCAATACTATTTATTCTTGAATATATTTTTTATTATGAAAAACAGTTTTACTGTAAATAAATTAATTAAACAAAAACAGCATTAAAGATACTCAGAATTTCTTTCAACTACCAAGACTGACTAAATTATCCTGAAATAAGATTATTTAGTTTTATTTGCTGCAAATAATTATTGTCTCCTCCTTACAGCCATGTAAATTTCCGGCAATTAACCCAGGCACCATGTTAGCATTAACATCTTATTGTTTATTTAACCGCTGGCTATGCTATGATAAAGTATCAAAATCAAAGAATGCTTCGTACGTATTCATCGCGAAAGCTGTCCGAGCCTATGGAGGCGCTCGCGCTGTGACAAACTTGCAACATCTTGCCTAGTCCACTCAATAGAGACTGATATGCATTATAAACCTGTAGGAATGTAATTCATTATTATTACCGCCTATTGCAAATTGGATAGTTTCACGTACTTAATACATAAAACTATTATTTTGACTATTACCTCTTTATACGAATATTTTTATGCCGATCATAATGAATTATAATTTATAGTACATAAAATTATAGTTTTAAAAACAAATAGCGAATGAAAATATCCAATAACAAATACACTTTTAAGCAGATAAAACATTCGCAAGCGTGACGTATGACATATTATTTCATGATAAAATTTACAAATTTTTTACGTTATATTTTTTATACTACATAAAGCTAAAATATAAAATGTGTACAAGTGAAAAATATAAGCTTTAGTAAATGCATTAAGATATCGAATAATTTTCGAAATGGAATCGTTGAACCAATGCATATTGAAATAGTCGGTGGCTATTGATTTACAGTTTATTGCTTTTGCAGTGTTTATTTTGAAAATTTTGAGCCAATTATTGAAGCTGAAAGTTTAAGTCAACAAACTGTATTTCAAAATATTGACAGGAGCTTAAAATTTGCTGAAAATAATAAGTTATAACTGGAGTTACAATTTTTTTAAATTCTAAACAGACAGCTACGCAAAGTGTAACAAAAGTTAAAGTAATTAAAAAATATTAAAAAAGTAATTGCAAAATTATTCTTATTTAGATAAAAATGAAGACTATACAAAATTCTTATTCAATGTTCTATAATAAAAAGTAATTTTGAAAAGATAATTGATTACCTGTTAAAGTAAAATATGCAATTGTAGATTTTCTTAAAATTTTGCAGGGCCTTCATGCCAAAACGGAGTTTAGAATGATGATTAGAGTTTTCCAATATTTATATAATCTTTTAAACCATGGATGTAAATGTAAGGGTAAATAGACAATCCAAATCTTACCTCCGTATAAGCTTGGCACATAGCCTCATACAAGGTCTGGTGCTGTCTGATATGAGACTCTAGCACAGGTATCTCATTTGGCAGATTAGTAGCATCGCAGGCTTGACTCCATCCGGCTACACTGTCAACGTACTGCTCGGCTTTGTGGTGGAATACAACGCTTAATCCGAGCACAGCAGTTCGTTCATCCAGACCAGCAGCAAATTCTTTCCACGCACGATCTAGCCGACCTGCTACGGCTCTCACGTGTCCGGCGGCATAATGCTGACTTTCCAAGAGGCGACCAGCCATTGTTAGAATTTTATTTATGTTCACGTACATGTTCATCGAGTTCATCGCGAAATGCTTATGTTCCTCTTGCAAGCTCTTCGCTGTAGAAAAAAACAAACAATAAATTAGAAATACTTTTTATTTAAAAACGAGATGACTTAAATTTAAATTTATAATTTAACAGCTGCTTGCCTAGTTGGTAAGATCGTCCGATTTCCACGTAGTTGGCTAAAAAGTTTTCGCGATTATGGCATATCCACTCGAACATCTTTTCGCAATCTTGTTCGAACAATCGGAGTTGGAAGCATTGCTCGAGTTTGATTTTCTTGATATGCCACAGCTGCAGCAGATGCTGTTGAGCGGCATTCACCGAATCTAGATGCTGAATTACGAGATTTGCTACGTCGCGACCATCGGACTCCGAGCCACCCGTCGCGCCGGATTCAATGCTGCCACCCTCGCCGCTACCGTTTACACTTATGTTGAAGCGTTGTAGGAGTCGATTACCGACAACTCCGATTTCTAAAAAAAGTTGAAAATTTGTTACTAAATTAAAAAATTTTATATCATACATTTTTAACACTAGTTCAAAGAGTTAATTTGAAATTCCGGTACCCCTCATTACTTATTAAAATCCCTCGGGTTGGGCAAATCGATAAAGAAAATACGCTTCCCCGAATTTCCAAATTTAATGCAAAACCAAGTAAGTATAAGCGTACCTTCAACTGGAACTTTCATAATTTTCTTTTTCATTTCGTTGTGGAGATCGATGCCATGTTTCGCTCCCCCGACATCGTCCGCAAAATCATTACGACTGAGATCCTCCTGCAAGTCGTCCAGTCTATCGAGTAAGTCAGTTGCCTGCCAAGTGAAATCTTCTACAGCTAAACGAACGTCAATCCACTGGGCATGGTCATACTGAAGAGAGCCATCTAAATCTGCGGTGAGTTGCGAAGGGTCTATATTTCTAGCTAGCGCTTCTAAATTAACAGTATTTATCTGAAAAAGAAAAAGAGGTTTCGGTTAGTTATACTACAACAATTACGATCTTAAATACAGAGGCGTTAGTTACATCAGTTTGTCAAGATACAGATAAGAAACTGTTCACTTTCTAAGTTTAGCTTTTGTTTGCTCTCGATCGATATAACAATGAATAAAGAGAACTTGGAGTGCTTGTTCAAAGTTTGGTTTGCATTGCTCTTCAGTTAAAGTTATAGATTTTATAATAAAAATTGATTCTATCGTGAAGAATACATTTTCTTTTATTTACTGCCCCTTTATTTACTCCATTCACTGCGTATTTTTTCGTTCAATTTCGTGTGTCGGTTTATTTTTTGGTCTCTTTCTGTAACTTTTTGCAAAAGCATCCAAGCGCGTTTTTGTATATACACTCGGCAAATATCAATAGTTTAAAATTCCTGAGCGCTACAACAGTTGATGAACATTTTTTCAGCTTCACTATTTTCCCGATATCAAACAAGCTATTTTTACACTTTACTTTAAGCAGAGATAAAAAAAAAAAAAAAATTGCATCGTTCCCTTCTAAAAGCTAGAGAAAAACTCAGCTAAGCCTCAATTATTCAGCATCTCTCTTTAAAATTCTTTAAAAGCTATCCGGCACTGACGTCGGAGCAACTTCAAAAGAAAGAAAAAAAATCAATGCATGCACAGGCCGTTGCAGTATCAAAATTTCCCGATTTTTGAGCATCCCCCTTCAATAAAGTCGAGTACGCCAAGCAAGAAGGACGGAGTAGCGCGGTAACCTGACGCCGCGGCAGAGATTGATTTCACAAAGACAGGTAAGTGATAAAGGAGCATCGACGCGCGCTTCTTCCCGAGGGTCACCCTTTCTCTCTCTTCTTCTTCTTCCTCTGTATTATTTTTTGTTCCAACAAACAAGCACTCGGACACAGAGCGTGTGCGGATGTGTGTCGACAGTGCGCGGTGCTCCAGTGAACGCGGCGCGTTCGCACACAGATATATAATTTCGTCTGGCGCTCTCCGCTCGAAAACTAGGCCAGGCTTATTCACTGAGACTGCACTATTAGTGCACTGCAGGCCGTACACATCTGCATCAAGAGCGCGAGAGGTTCGCGGACGACGGACGGACGGACGTAGCCGGCCGCCGCATCTACAATGTATCGATTGTGCCCGTTTACCTCAAAGTTGTACTTCTTCTGTTTGGCCAACGAAGTCCTTTGTTTCTGCCAAAAGTTCTCCGGTTTTATCAGGAAGGCTACGTAGACCGAATGGTGAAAGTGGTCGTGCAGTACCTGCAAAATACAGCGAACGCGAGGAGAATTAGAAGTCTGGACGTTTTTTTTTCTATTTTTTTTCGAAAAAGCATTGTTGTAAAGATTTTTGATTACTAGAAGGAAAGAAGAAAATTGCTGTTTGATGTTAAATTTGATTTTAATAAATATTATAAAAAGGTTGATATCATGATGTTAAACAACAAGCTGTAGTATAGCTGAAACCTATTACATTCTAGTGTAATTAACTAGAAATTGTATTACTCAGTCTGACTTCCTAATTAGGGCGCACTACACGAAATCCCTGTTTCTAAATAAAAAGTTAATTAATTTTCTGTAGAATGCTAAAATTTTATAAAAATTTATTTAAATACCGGAAAACTAATGTTTTCCAGCAGCGTCGCACACGATATTCCCTTAAAAAAGCAATTTTACTAAACAAACAAAGCGTCTCGTATAGCACGCGCATAAATTAATACATTCAAGCAGAACGTTAAATTAAAAAAATGTGTCCCGATATGAAAAAATCGTCCCATTGGCTCACCTTGAGTATGGGCTTGACAGAGTCCCAGGTGGCGCCGCGCATGTCGACGACGATGGTGAACCTGAGGCCCCGGTCGTCGTCGTTGGGTATGGCCATCAGGTACTGGAGCAGCCTGCGGTAGTCCTCGGGCTTGGCCCTCTCGCGCCTCGGCGTCGTCGGGAATAGCAGCAGCAGGCCGCCCCGCCGATCCCGGCTGCCCGGCAGGATGGCCAGCCGCTCCTGCAGAAGTGGCAGGACCTCGGCGGCACGGATTATATCCATCTTCGTTATCAGCGGCCGCAGGTTATCCATTATTTATTGTCACTTGGTATCACTCAGATCTGGGAACAGAAAGCACCGACGGGGGGGGTTCGTTAAACTCTCGGCTGTGACTTCGGGTGAGAGAGGAGAGATAGAGAGAGAGAGCTTATTTCTGAGGGGGAGGACAATGAAAATATCGGTTCTGCGCGACGAGTGGGTCAGTTTTTTTTTCTGCGTGCTTCGCTGCACACGCCAGTTGATGAAAAGTTCGCCGATGGAGATTTAAAAAAAAATTTTTTTTTTTTAATATGACATTTGAAAGGTGTACACAGCATTGGTTTCTCGCGCTGCTGCGTCGCTCATTTCTCGCGCTAATAATGCAGCTCGTGCATTTATTTATATGCGCTAAACTTGATAATTTATACTTTGTAACACAATCGTTTATTAAATCTGAATTTCCATAATCTAAACATTAGTTTTCACATCAGATATCTCATAATAACCCGGGTGGTAATAAAGATTTACAATATTCGTGTCCCCGCACGTGGCATTAGCCGCTTTTTTGCAATTGAAATTTCCTCGGCGACAATATAAATGCAGTTTAATAAAATAAACCGCAGCACAATAATTTATACCTTCTACGCGACCTCTCTCGGCTAACCGGAAAATCTTTGACACTCGGAACGTGTTTTAATTTGGCCCGTCACTCGCGAGAGCGTACAGCCATCAATAATTGATATCGAGCACGCGAAGCTCGACAGTGACGATTACTGTTAAATTAACTGTTATTATCCTGTTACCGCGTGCAGAGATCTTGGCGCTGATTCGGCGCTTTTTTTTCAGCCCCCTCGATAAGGCTCGAATATTTGCTTTAAAAAAAGAGGCCTTTCGCCGACTCCGGGAATTAAAAGCGCGCCGGCTATCAATAAACTAGACGAAGCGGCGTAATGTTTGCCGGGCGGATCTGGAGCGAGAATTCCGCGAAAATGAAGCAAGTGTTTGCAACGAGCCAACTTCAAAGGCCGACATGCGCGACAGCTTGGGCGGGTGTGTTTTTTTTCCTTAGGGCGGCATTAGACTATCTCCCTTGGCTATCTCCCCCTAGTTGCAGCTTTAGTGGCTTCTTTATTGTAATAAGCGTCGACGAACTTGCGTGCGCGAGGCTGCTCGAGAGATTTTTAAAGGCGAAATCCATATAATATCTCGCGGAAAAAGAGGAAGAAAATTGAATTATTTTTAGCGGCGATTAGAGCGAAATTGTGTTCTTGCGGGGTTTTTTTTACAAGATCAACCTGAGATAAAAATATGTTAATTATAACTTTTAGTTCGGGTTATTATCCAAATTCAATCCAATTTTTCTAAAACTATTACTGCGTATACTGCACTTTCGCTCTTCGTAAATTAATAGCGAAGTAACTTGTGCAACGCTAAAAACTTATATACCGCCAGAGGATTCAATGAAACGAGGCGATTTATATCTCGGACGAGCGTTTATTAAAGGGAACATCGTTGAACGCGCGGTTCAAAGAACCAAGATTTCTCTTCAATTTGTCACACCGGCTTATAACGCAGTTGCGCAAGGAGTGCGCGCGCAAAGGCGCAATGAATACAACTTTTCCGCCGCGCGTCGAGAGTCGAAATAGAGGCGGCGCGGAAAAAGGCGTCGGGAAAACAACAACAACGACGACGACGACGTCGGCGGCGGCGGAGCGCGAAGTACTTTTAAACTCTCTGTGAAAAGCACTTAACTCCCGGCTTAAGAGAGCAATTCCCAACTGTAATCGAACAGCGCGGCCCCGACAAAGCAAACTCAATTACTCTCCTATATAGATACTCCATTTCTCCGCATTCACTTAAACTTTCAGCCCCGACGCACACGCGACTCTTGTACGGGACGAGTGTATACAGACCAATTCCGACCCAAATGGCCAAGGGAAGAAGAAGGGAAGCGAGACGACTCGCCGCCGCTGTTCCTTTTTCCAGAATTCATTGAATGTAGCGAAAAAAAAGCGCGCAGGGGAAGAGAGAGAGAAACGGACGAAGGAGGAAGGGAGGAAAAAGAAGAGGGTCACCCGTGCGAGCGAACCCGTTTCATAGCTCCCCGACATTCGATAAATTCTTCGAGCCATTCAAGAATCCTTTTGTCAGCCCTCTTCGCCCTCCCTCCCGCCTCCTCTTTCCTATGCGCGGGAATGAAAAAGCCCGCGCGAAAAAAGAAAGAAGAAAAAAACGCCCCTTCCTTCCTTTTCATCGGCGGCGGGCAGAAATTTTATTGCGATAAGTGACTTGTCGGAGAGGATAAGGAGAATCGTTACGTCGCCAAGACGATCGTGGCCGCGGACGGCTTTTATTGACGCGCGAAAAAGAAAAAAAAACGTTTTTATCTCCGCGAGCAATACGATCGCGGCTCAATTAAAGCGACGCGGTCTCTATTGTTTTGAGAGAGACGTTGCGCGAGAAATGACTAGACGGTTAGTGAAGACTTAGCGGAGAGGACGATACTTTGACCGAGCAGCGACGGAAATTAATACAATAACCGGCAATGGGAGCGATTTTCATTTCTTTGATAATACTCGTAATTTCGAATTGGTTGCATAAGACATCAATAATCTTTTCGCAGTACATATTGAGAGGATCGATCAGCGGTGAATCCGATTATGGGATCAATCGAACTACTGTAATTTAATTTTGAAATTTATGAAGAAGTCGTTCGAACTATATAACTATAAGCTATTGGAGTCAAATTGTAACGACATTTGATCAGTTTACTGCGGGATCGAAAATTAATTATTGAATTGCACTAAACTAATTTGCAATTTAATTTTATTAATTATTTATAATAAATTTCAAAATAACTTAAAAGAACGTCGATTAAAAAGTAAAATCCGAAGAGCCGAAGAAAAGCCAATAAAACCTTCACCCCGGAAAAGGCAATAATCCAAAAACGTTTTTCCACTCGCAAAGGGCACATTTCGAGTCCCGATACATTCAAGGTCAGCGAATTAGAAAATGTAGGCTTCCCCCGTCGCGGCCGAACATTCCCGCGTGTTTACGAGCTCGGACGTACACCGCGCGCGCGCGCCGCGTGTAACGCATAAATCTGCGACTCGAAAGAGGGCGAGGGGGGTAGTTAACGAGTGAGCACTGAAAAAGGGGTGAAAAGCGGAGAGGTGAAGGGCAGCGATATCGAAGCACGCGTTTATTTCTCCGCCTCCCATTTTACTGTATAATAATGCGGTGTGCTGCTGCACCGTGCCGGGATTTTGCGTAATGAACTCTTGGCGAAAATTTAATTTAATATCGCTGCGAATTCGAGGATGAAGCGCGTATATTGCGAAGGGAATTAAAGAGGCGAGTTGAATTTATTTTATAGTGCGCTGCTTTTTTTTTTACGGGCGTAAGAAAAATTATAATTGGATCTTGGAAGCAATTAAAAACACTAAAATATTTCTGCAATTCGGGAAGAATTTTCGTGCGAGTAGTTTTTACATCTAGAAATGCAGTAACAGACGTTGCAGAAGCGAAATAGAACATTTTTACGTCTTCAAATGAAGCTTATTTTAAAGTGCTTTAAAAATCCTCGAGATTCTGGATTTCTGTTATCTTCTTTAATGGCACAAAATTGTTGAACTGCTTGAACTAAATTGCTGTCTAGAAGCATCATTGTATATATATATTGTAGGTAGTCTACAGATTCACTAAGAAAAATATTTTCTAGGCTACAAAGTTTATTACTGTAAATTTATAATAAATATACGTTAAGCAAAAATTTTATAAAAGAATCGTTTACAAGGCACATTACATTTGATAAATGTGAAAAAGAACTGCGTGAATTACTTTTATGAAAAGTGAAATATGAACTATAGGATGATAAAGCACTTTGTGACTCGCGCTTAAAGTATCAATGCGAAGGCAAAAAATGATTTATCGAGAGAACCTCCTGGAGGAAAAATTGTGGGAGTAAGTATCGAGCTCTTCTCGCGTCTTTTAATTTAGATTTTTACAAAAGTTTATTAAAAAAGCAATTTTTTTTACCACATACGTCTGTTGCAACTGTTCTGGAAAAAGGTTTCGTTTCAATTAACTTCTATATCTGAAAACTGTGTTATCGACATTTCGTAAAAAACGATATAAACTTAATTTGATTCGCTAAAATAAATTGTTTCTTGGAAACAATTCAATGAAATATTTGGTTAAACGTTCTACAAGTTTTCACTGCCGTTTATATGCATTATCCATCATTATTCCGTGTGACAAGTACCGCTATGATTTCTGATACATATTGGCAATATTTTGATATTTCCGCCTGTCACATCAATCTTCCTTTATTAAAATGAACAATAATAAAAAGTAATTTTGCACGGTGACTTGAATTCAATATTAAATAAAATTCCGTCCCTTCAAAAACACGCTAACCTTCTCTCGTAGGAAAAAGTTTCTAACAATTACTTCCGAATTAATTACAACTTGAAGCGAAGCGCAAAAATCGTTCAGATAAATAACAGGGCGGACAAAAGCTAGTAGTCGCCGATCGTTATTTTCCTTCGTTAGTTCCCGTATACTTTTAACGACGCATTTTCGCCTATAATTCGCCCGGGAAGCACAAAAGGAAAAGGCCGGCTTTTACCAATTAAAAACTATCTGGCCATCTTTTTCGAAAAGTCCGCCAAGTCGGCGCGAGAGGCGCGCTCTGAAAAGAAAGAAAAAGGCTCGCAAGCGCCGCATCGCATTTTCGCGATAATCACTCGCCGAAAAGAAAATCCTTTCTCCGCGCGGCGGCGACGGAAGAGGCTCCCCGCATTCTCATTCATGCAGCGCGGCGCTGTGTGTCGCGCCGAGCGACGAGCGCAGCCGAGAAAAAGAAAGAGAAGTGCCTCATTGGGATCTCCGAAAATCGAGGCGAAAGCACAGACGAGAGAGAGAGCAGCAGCGCTTGCAGCGGCTTCGCGCCGCGCGAAAAAAAATTCGAGAATAAGGAGGCGGAGGAGGAAGAAGAGAGAGAGAGAGAGATAAGAGAGGAAGGCGAGAGAGAGAGAGAGGATTGAGGCCGAGGCTTATGATCACGTAGACCCTCTGGGGAACTTTTCGGTTAACTTTGAAATAGGCGACAACGACCCCGGTTTGTTTGTTCGCGTTCCCGTTTTTGCCGTCGTCGGTTGAGTTTCTGCGTAAATAAATGCGCCTTGGGGAGGGGGGAAGGATATTTTCGAAAATGCGGACGTGCTGTTATCCTTTGCAGCAGCGGAATTTCGCGCTTTTCGAGTGTTCCAAACCATCTTTGAGATCTCTGACTCTGTAAAGCTTATTATTATTAACAGATCAAAAGTAGAGTACGAGATTTCGTTGCTTGGCTATTAAAAATCATCACAAGTTAAAAGGACTTTTTGATTTCTACACCGAACTTGTCTCATTAAATTTTTAATTACACACGTATTTGTCGCAGAAAAATTGCGCATGTTGGAAATATAAATAATTTAAATGCATAAATTTAATGTTCTAACTATATTTAATAGAAGAGGGCAACGAACCCTTGGGAAGTTCGAGCGCTAAATATCATTACAAGCACTACAGACAGTTTCCGACACATATTGAATTCTGTCCTCAGACGGTATCAAGAGCCCAGCTAGTATGACACTGTGTATTGAGAGGTGAAATTTTCATTTCAAAATAATTTAATCCTATTTATGTAAGCTGAGCGAATTTAAATTTATCATTTAGAAATGATTCAATAAGAGAAATAATTGGACTAGAACTTCAATTAGAATATTTATACTTCAAACGCTGATCTTTATTTCTTTTTAGAAATCGTAGTATTTTCATTTCTTTTTAGAAATCGTCATAGAAAAAAAAGCTGTTGAAATTTTATCTCATCTTTTTCATATAGAAGGCTATTACGATAAATAAAATTTTCTCAAGTAAATTTTTTTTATCCCGCAAGGCAAAAAAACGAATCTATCAATCCTTTAAATACTGACTATTTGTGTACCCTGGTTAAAGAAAGGTAAAAAATTCTATATAAAGCTCACCGTCAAACAATACCGGAAGCGGTTTTTTCAATCCAGCTGCCAGATATTCATCACTTTCGTACAAATAACAGTCGATTTCAATATAAAACGAACTACGTTTCTATTTACACTTTATCTAAACACGAAGAAAAAAAATGTATACTACTACCTCGATGCAATTCAAGTTTCGGTTACTGGAACAATCGAAAAAAAGTTTTTTACCCTGCAATTGATTTATATTTTTAGTTTGAATCAATTATTTCTATTTATTACTTTTTATTTCTGATTGAATTGCTCTCAAGACTCTATTATTGTATTCAATGAATACCTCTTAAGCGATAAAAACAATACAACAGACGTAAATATGATTTATTTCATAAATTTGTATGTATTTATTATTTCACTGATTAATTGAATTTATTCAAGTAAAAGAACAGAGTAATACAATTTTTACAAGCCTGAAATTATATTAAATCGGTCATGCGTACAAACCGCGGCTTTATGCTCTGATATTTTGCTTTCATAAGAACGTCGAAAGAATGGGATTCATACTTTTCACTATTTCTTACTTTCAGCAGATATTGAATAAATTTTTAACGCCTCTCCAAGCGTCAGAATTCACACCGTAAAAACACATTCATCAAAAAAAAAACGAGTGCTTTCCTACCATAAACGTCGAACGCATCCCGATAAATCCTGCTCTACATCCTTCCATAAAGAGTTTATCAAGTTCAAACTGCAGCACGTCCCGTTCAGCAGCCGTACATCACCAAGCGGCCCCCCGAAACTCGCAAAATCGAATCATTCAGCGTTAGGATCGACGGAGCCGCCAGAAACCGCACCCGAAATCCGCGGAAGCCGGGCGGCTGAGCCAGTCGGGGAACTCGGCGCGCGTTTCGCGGAAAAACAAGTGCAGCCAGTCGAACGAAGAACAACAATAGCGGCGACGGCGGCAGACGAGTGAGAGAGAGAGAGAGAAGTCGTCGCCGTACATTCATATCGCGCGTCGCTCTCCTGTCTCCGATACGATACAACGGCTGCGGCCGCGCGCGGCACCCCGACGTCGACCGGCTTCTCCCCTCCTCGCGCGTCAAACTGCACGCGCCCTCTCCCCCTTTTCGTGCCGTATGCACGTCTCGTGCGCGCCGCGACGGGGGTGGTGTGCGTGCGCGCACGCGCGTGAGCCCGATTGATTCGTGCGGGAGAGGAAATGCACGCGCGCGCGTCTTTTCTTCATCCGTCTTCCTTGTTTTTCTGGGGGAAGAGAGAGAGATAGAGGAGCGTCGTCGCGGCTCTGGCGCGCGATGACGATTTCGAATGCGAGCGAGATCAGCTTTGGCGACGCCGCGAGTTTTGCGGATTAATTCGGCCGGCGCGCGCTCTGCTCGCGCAGCGGCAATTGAGGCTGAGGGGATTTATTATGCCATTGGACCGCTTGTATAGTGCTTTCGCACTTTTAAGTGGGTAACGTCAGTGCGCGGGAATAGCTTTGCTTTTCATGGGGAAATTCGTTCTCGATTATGTACGTAATTATAGGATTTTTTTTAGCGCAGATTCGAAATGTGGTAGAGGTAACGGGGTTTGTGTATGGAAAGTTGACAGTTTGAGTTATGGTAGCATATTTCGTAAAATTCTTTTACTCAATTGACATTGCTAGTTAATACTTATTAACTTGTTGGAGGACCTCTATGAGGTCTCCATGTCAAAAAACTGCTTGCATTACCAATTAGATTCTAAAATATTATTTAAATTTCTTTTATTCAGAATGTGCTGATTCTAAAATTTTGTACACCGAAATAAGCGCATTTTCAAAAACGTTAGGTTTAAAAGATCTGCATTTACCCCTAGAGATCAGAAAGTTTAATGAAATCCTTAAATTTTCCGCAGATACCCGTACTTTCAAACTAATAAAAATTTGAAATTTTTTATAAGTCGTAAATATAATTTTTCATTTTAAAATTTTTCAGCGAACATCAAATTTCAAAGTTCAAAGGGCCCAAGTTATAAAATTCCAATTTCTGAATAAAATTTTTCATCTTCGAAAATACAATTTTCCATTTTCCAATATACTTTACAATAGCGTTAAACTTCAGTCGCTATTAAATTCTCTCGAAAATTCAAACAAACTATAAAACTCGACGAATATTGATCGGCCGCAAAATTTGCTTTCGAGGAAAACGGGAAATGCTAAATGCAACAAATCACTAAGCGGTTCCTTCTGAGTCGCGCGCAGAATAAAAAATCAGGCTCTTTAAAGCGGTTTAATACACGCCATTATATCCTCTTATAAAAGGGATGCGTGCGATCGTTTTGTTCTGCGGCTCTAAGAATCGTGATTCGAATGCGCACTGCAGTCGCCGTTCCGTTCGTTCTTTTTTTTTTTTTTGTTTTGGGCGCGCATGTGATTATAGGTAATTTTTGAGCGTGCGAGAGCCGCGATGAAAAGACGAAATTGCTGAATTAAAGTGAATGATTGTACGGATCGAATTGAGACGGCTGCGCGTCGCTCGCTTGTATATGTGTATGCGCTGATGCAGCACTGGATTTTAAGATGGGAGGTTTCTTTGTGAGCCCAATGGATTTACGAGTTTATCCGACCTACCGCGAAAAACATACAAATGGATTTGAACGGTTATGGTCGCTGTGCGAAGTGATACGTGAGATTTGTACGGCGCGGCGGAAGAGTAGAATGGATTATCTTGGTAATAAGATTAAAGTGTGCTTTAGAGAAATATTATATATTTAATTTGATGTTAGAAGATATTAATTTCTGTAAGCTTCTGGTGGAATGTAATAATAGACAAATTAGGTGTAATTAAAAGTTGTCATTTATTTATCAAAATTTATTTTTACTTTATTACTAATTTATTTTTTCTGCAAAAGAATAAAAATATGTAATGCTTATCAAAATAAATTAACCTGAAAATGTCCTATTCTAAATTAAAAAAATTTTTTTGTTTATTGATCAAAAATTATTTATTTTTATAATTTGTAATTTCTTCAGCAATGAAGTAGTAACTAGCTTGTTTAGTTATAAAACCTGCTCTTTCTAATCATTCTAAATCATTGAAATAACTATTCAGAGGCTATGCATGACCATGTACTTAACTGTACATTAAGACAGCAGTTAATGGATTAACTGTTTAGCTATAAAAATATTCCTCAATATTTGCTTCAATTAAAGTTTTTTAAAATATATTAACAAGATTGTGTCATTATTTTTTATTCAACATGAAAAATTATCAAGATTTATTTGATACTGAAAATTTTGTTATTATAACTAATTTTTTGCAATAAACTTTTGTATTAAAAATTCATAAATTGAATTTTTTTACATTAAAGAAATACATTGCAAGAACTGCATAAATTAATAAATGAATGCTATCTTTGTATACATATCAACACTTTATACATTTTACACATTATCAATGAAGCTATTGAGTAATATTTTTTCTCGCAATATTACTTCTACAACAATAATAAAGTATTGAAAACTTGTAAAATACGGAGAAGAATCAAAGAAAATATCATAAGCATTATAAAATTAGAATTACTGTTAAAACACAAATTAGAAATTTTTACAAAATTAGAATCAAAATAAATGAATTTATTACAGAATGCATGAGAAATCTCGAATAAGAAATTTAATTAAATTTAATTAATAAACTGTGAGTATGTAGTATTACATAAAAATAAAACCTTTCTAATTCTAATGTTTTAATGAAAACAGCCACGTGTATGAACTTTTAAATAATTTTCTAATATATCTAATAATCATTCTGCAGTTTCCTCTAATATATCACTTTTGCAAAACAATAGATACACAAATAATAGAAGCACCTTTATTGAAACAGGAAGTCAATGATAATTTTCAATAAATTCAACTTTCGCTTGTGTAATACAAGGATCTATTCTGTGATAACAAAATAAAAAGAATGTACACAATTGAATTCCAATTTATATAACTGAAGTACAATTGTTTGTATACCTATAATACCACACTTGTGCTAACTTTCTTTACACTCATATATCCAAACACACTGTCTAATACCAATAATCAACAGGGTAAAGACCTCAATTTTAAAAACTTCACATATAAATTGTAAAATACTAGTTGTTTAGCTAAACACGTTACAACCCTCAGAAATAATTCGCAACTTTAGCAGAGAGCATTAAAAGTTCATCAGCCGAAGGCAACAATGTAGTGTTATCAATACAAGATCACTTAACTTTTTTTCTGCATTCTTTAAATAACTCCTACTTCACAGTCGTTCTATGCTCTTAAAAAATTCATTGCCCCCCAGCCACGCGATAGCCGCGCATTAAAAATTCATCGTGCACGCGTGAAAAGCCTCTTCTCTCTTCCTTCTCTCTCTCTCCCTCTCTCTGTCACATCGCGAGCCGCACATCAAAACACAGCTTGCGCAAATCGCAGGTACGTATGCAGACACCATAAGAAAACGCGGCGCGCGTGTAAGAGTACCGTTACGTTATTACACACATTTCACATAATGGAAAAACGGTGAACCCACAAAACACAGCCGCGACTCGTCTCTTTGCGGAGGAGTTTCCGTCGCGAAAGGAACGCACGCAGACATTTCTATATATTATATATGTACACAGTCTCGAGTCGGCTAGCCGCTCTCGCATATATATACATATAACTCTCACAGACGCAGCCTGCCCAAACGCGTGTGTGTGTGCGCGTAGAAGAAACGGCACTATAGAGCGAGAGCGAGAGCAAGAGAGAGAGAGAAAGAGACAGAGAAAAAGGCAACCCACGATATATTCCTGTATATAAAATCCTTATACACTCGGACAAAGTCTTGCCTTTTTATCCTATGAAAGACGTCTCGCTCACAGCGTGCATTTTAATTTACTCGACAAAGCGACAGCGTAGGAGATGGTAAAAAAAAAGAGTACCTACCTCTCGCACTACGTCCTCGCTGCTGGAGGCGATGTAGCGCTGGTGGCCTCGGCGTCTTAGCAGCTCCTCGTCTGGCCTCATCGTCGTCGTCGTCGCGGCACCAAGGCGGCATGTGAGGAGAAGGTTCGGAACAGAGTGCCGCTACGACGACTCGTCCAGCCGAGAGCACTGCTACACAGGGTTCTAGAGAGCACTTACGAAGAGAAATCTTGCTCCGCGCCGCCGCTCACAACACCCGAACATGTTCCACGACTGTTTGTGTATCAGAGAAGAGGCGCGCCGACGGGGTAGACGCCGCCGTCGCTCCCCATAGTCCCTCTCGCGTTCCAATCGTACTTCTCTCGCGGCGGCAGCAGCCCGTCTCTCTCCGTCTCTGTCTGTCTGTCCGAGGCAGGCAGAGAGCGCGAGTAGCGAGGCTTACTCACACCGAGCGAACGCAAGGGGCGCGCGCGCATCCAGCAAGAGACGCGGGGGGTCAAGGGAGGCACGCACGCAAAGGATTTTCCCGTTGTGCAGCGCGCGGACGACTTCCGAGGGGGGGCTGATGCCGAGTTGTGTTGGTGTATAGCCCAATGCCAGTGCACTCGCGAGCGACTGCGTGCGTGAGATAAAGCACCGGCAGAGTCACCTTTCGGAGAACCGACAACTTACGGAGAAAGGCCGCGGGCGAAGCCGCGAAGTGGCGAAGTTTTTTTGTAACCCCTTTTACGCTGGGAATCGTCGAACTGACCGTTGGGATTTGAACGATTTGAACAGGAATGGTTGAAAGAAGCGTTCGTTGGATTTGTATGTTGCGATTAAAGAGTAAACTTGAATGATGATTGGAAATAAGCTTAGAGAGAGCCGGTGACGATGGATTTGGAAGGCCGCGAATGAAAGGGGCGGAAAAATGTAGAGCGTTTTGAAAAGAGAGGTTGGTGGAACTGCCCGCTTCGATCAGCGATTGGTTGCGTCATAGCTGCGCGCGTAGTTTTATGGATTTTTTTTTATTTCTCTTTGAATTCAACGAATTCGGCATTCTTGTGGGGGTGGTAATGATATATAGATGAATAATGGCTGCTTGATTTATAATTTATGAAACCGTAACGAGTTTTCTAAAAGCCACAGTGCTGTCGTTATTTCTTAACGACATTTTTAAAGTATTTAGAATTTAATTTTTTGTCTCTGGAATAAATGTTATTGTAATCTAAAATAAATTTTTTTCTAAACAGATTAAACATTTATATGTATTTTGATAATGTATACGTTTTATGAAAGATAATAAAAAATGTATTATATAAATGAAATACATTCTAGTTAACAATTTTATAGAGTGAAAAAAGTGTAATAAAATTAAGATATAGATATTATAATTGGGTAAAATAAAATAGCATTAGTCAGATAGGTATAACACTAAGAGGTTTGAAAATGAAAAACATTAGAAATTTCTGGGGAATTTTGAATCCTTAGGATTGCAACTAGAAATACTTCTGCTGCTGCTACTGCTGCAAGCATGCTGTCTTAAATATATGGCGGTTTTACTTATTGATTAGAGATTACTTGAATATATTATATCTAAATGCATATCAATTCTGCTTAAAATATGATAATGCTAAGGTTGAATCTCATTTTTATTAAAATTTCAATTTTAATTTAATACACCACTTTTTCAATTGCAGACATCTTTAAGTTCCTGATTAAATAAATTATTTAGTTTGAAAAATATGTAAATTAAAGTGAAATTATCCTATTGCATTCTTTTTTTAAATTCATAACATTCATTCCAAACAAGTAAACTTTATCTTAAATGTATATATTTAAAAAAAAAAAGAATAATGTGCTTAAATTTGTTTAAGGATATGATAATAATATTATAACAATTAAAGTTAATGAAACTAACTATAATAATATATATATCATTTAGAACAATTTGAATTGAACAGTTTTTATTTGCTAATTACCTTTGTCATATTAATTTTAATAAATACTTTTTTATACATTTTATTACTTATTATTAAATTTATTTTTATATCAAACTAATTGATATAAATTTGGTACAAATCTTGATTTACAGACTCAGAGTCATCTTTTTAGTAATTTTTCTTTTAATATTTTCTGCAACTCCTTCATTTAAACTGTTAATTGATCTGAAATAATGTATTTTCATTAGTAAACTTAAAATTCTTTTGATATAAATAACTATTGGTAACATTACCTTCACCCTTCTTCTGATTTTCTAGCTTTGTACAAACCAGGAAGATTCACTCCATAAGGTTTTTGTGTTAATACCATCTTTTTCATAATTTCTGAAATAAATTAGGGTACGTTCTTATAAAAGTTTGTGTGAAAAATAATAAACTAAATATTTAATAATGTAGGTAATAAAATTTACAATAAAAGTTCTAGCTAAACTGAACCTATTAAATTTAGTGTAATGCTTTGATATGCTTCTTTTCAACTTTAACTATAATTAAATCATAAATTAAATTTAACTAACCTCAAATTTCGCTCTTTCAACGAACCCCAACCTCTAATTTTCTCCTGTGGTGAATAAATTCTATCCAGTAGTTTACCTTCCATCCTCCATTATGCTCAAAATGTAGTTCAAAATGCATTTTTCTATAGTTTATTAATCACTGCTAATAAGATTTAACAGACAGCTATTTTTCTTCGCGGGGTACCATGCAAAGGGCAAAGACATTTAATTTTCTGACTCTGAGATCAACGCCACCTGCAGACAGTGCAGACTTGGGAACTATCGTATGTGGATTTAATCCGCAGGTATAAATATCCTGGAAATTTAATGCAATTAACAGTTTAAAACTCTCTCGACAAGATGACTGTCAATTTGATTATCACATACGATTGGGTTAGCCTTTCGACAATGCAGAAATCAATTTGGTACTTTTCAGACAAATAGAAAAAGAGATAGGTGAATCGCGCACGAAACTTTCATGTTATGATCCTCGCGGAGTGGGGAGGAGGAGTATAAGCAGCCAAGCGGTATAGTATATAGGTACGTGAATTCTTTTTTAAGCTGCTCCCACAACAAATTCCTATTCAGTGTGTTCCTTTACCAATACTCTAGAACTTTATTGCTTCTCAACTTGAATGTCGATTTCTTATTTTATCAATTTTTAATTTTCATAATTGTTTAAATCTGCTTGGAGTATATTATTAGTACTATTTTATCAAGGTTTCAGAAAATAATTTTAATTGTTTCTTTAATTAAATATAAATTAAAAATATAATTATACTACTTTATCATTCGTAAACTACTATTTTTTGACTATTAAAATAAAATGTAAAAAAATGTTTACTTTTACTTATCTTATACTCTGTTCTATAAATATTATGTATATCCTTAGCTCTAAGTATATCTAACTATACCTCTAATACCAAGTATAAAAGGTCAAAAAATATTTACCCAAAAAGTTAAAAATTCGAAATTAAATTGGAAGCTGGTTTTAGAAAATTTAAATGAAAATTAAATTTTTTCGTAATTCATTTAATTTATTTTCTTTAAGACGAAGGTGGAAACTGTTAAAAACGGTTTCACGACGATAACTATTAAGTTCTTTTTATATTTAAAATTTGTTAAAGTATTATAGCTAAATATTTTCGAAAGCTGCTTGCAACAGCTGCACGTTAGCTATTAAGGTAAGAAGCAACCTCGTTGATGGTCATAAAATCGTGTCCTCGTAACTGATTTTTGTAATTTTCAAAAGAGAAAAAGTCCGCGATGATGAAGTTTTAATAAAAATTTTAAGCAATTTTTTTTAATAAGAATAAATAAAAAAAAAGTATTATAAACATTTTTTGAAAAAATTCTGATGAATCTCAAAAAAGAATGTCGTACTTGTCCAAAATTTGGTTAAATTTCTATGTTCTCGCGCTCAAAGCAGCTTAAATCGTAATAAGATTACAGTTTTACACAATTAAGTAAAATATCTTCACTAGATATTTCAAAAATAAGTTAAATCTGCAGATAGAATATCTGATTTTACTGCAACGATTTATGATGTTATAATTCTAAGATTTTTATCAAGTTCTTATAATAAAATTTTATTGTAATTAAATAAGTTAAAAGATATTGTATTTCTAAAATGTATAAAATACATAAAAACACAAAAATAATAAAAGTAAAACCACGTTTAAGCATTTAATTAAAACCTAAAGTCTACATTTAATTTTAAAAATTAATTCAGACCGAAAGTAAACAATTGACCCACAAAAGCCTTGAAAAATGTGTAAATCATCTCTATCTGTGACTTTTGGAAATGAATAAAGCTTAACATAAACTATCTATATAGCCTAATTACTTAAAACTACAAGATTTACGGAAACCTTTAGTAGCCCTTGTAAGAGGATCATTATCCCTCGAGCAAATACTTGAAAGCAGAAGGAAAGCAGCCGAGGTAGACTATTAGCAGAATAGCAGCGAGCCGCTTATCAGATCGGAACCGAAACGAACTGTGCGGCAGCTGTTGTGGAGGGGCCCTGAGGAGTGGGTGAAAAGAAACACGTAGTCCGCCATGTTAGCCCGCTACACGCGCTATGGGTGGCCGTTTGTGTCAAGCAGAGCCGAGCGAGCGAGCAGCAGCAGCAGAGCAGAGCTTCTCACTCCTGTAATGACTACCGTCTCGAGTTGTTGCGGTGTCGTCGTGTGCATATCGCGCGCTCCGAACTGCACGTCGGCTGTATTTCCTGCTTGAAGAAGAGCAATTCAGAGCGAAGATTTCCATTCTTAAACACGGAGAAGAGAGAAGAGAAAGAGAAAAAAAAACAAAAACGATATACATGTTGTGTGCGCGAGTTCGCGCTTTGTAAACACGGAGATATCGAGGAAATTAAGCTCCAAGTATTTTTCTACGTAGACTCGCGCGCGCGAAATGTTTGCCTCCCGACGAGGGCGTCATTATCGTACGTGCGCCTAAACTTTTGTTTATCCACCGAAACTGACAGCGATTTCGCTGGTCATGTTGCTGAGGAAGTAGGTGCTGCTGCTTTTTCGCAGAGGCCAGTTACGTACCGCTATGTGCACGCAAGTGTTGTTTCTCTGTGACAGTAGACTTTGTGCTACGTAAACTTTAGCAGGTTTTCTCTGCAAGTGTGGTGCCAAATAGAGTTCTCTTCCATCGTGCACTTATCTTATCCAACTGTGATCGGTTAAGACATCAGCACTGCCAAATGTCAAAGTACACAGCAGCCACCAAACTAAGGGAGCCAATTGTTTTAGCTTAAATAGTGAATAACATCAAGATGTGGAAACTGCGAGTTCTGCACTGGATTTTCAGTTTTGCAAAATCAGCGAGGTGTTAGATTTTAAGATGTTTGGAAAAGTGCCACCAACAAATACTCTTGAACCTTCAGCCACTTGTATAAAGCCAGCAGGATCATGCTTACCCTGCTTTGCAGTAGAGGATGGTGCACCTGACAGTTCAGAAGATAAGGCCAAACCATGGAAAGTCAAGGAAAATAATACTTCCATCATTTCTGATATACCTTGCAACGTACAACCATCAGAGGTCTCGAGGCCCTGCAGGACAGAGACTATGAATGCTTCCAAAGAGAATCAGCAGTGTAGAAGTTCCTTGAATTCCATGGCTAACTCTGTAGTATACAAGTGTTCCTCTAATCCCAGTTGCTCCGGTGCCTCGAGGACTTCCAGCAATAGTGCTTCCAAATCTCCTAAAAGTTCTCAATCAAGTACTTCTTCCAATACAGAGTCTGTGACAAATCATAGAGAGGCAATAAAATCTGTCAAAAAATCAATTATGTCAAGAGACTCTCAAGTGGCCAATACAAGTAAATTTATCGGCAGGGATCAAGCGAGAAGAGCAATGAATACTGATGTGGATGAAGTAGATGCTTGTTCTCTTCTGGATTCTAGAATGGAACCACCAAGAAAGAATCAGAAATCTGAGACAGCAGTCCCTCATGACTTTACAACATCCACACCGTCCAAAGATGGCAAGTTTGAGGATAAGGAAAACATGCCAACAGAGCTTCAGTCATCCCCAAGAAGTTATAAGGACCGGGAAAAGTGCTTGGACCCTTGGAGACCTACAGAGCTCGATAATGGCTTCTCAGGACTTAATTCCTTTGCAGGAGCAGGAGACTGCATGCAGGATAAAAGGCGAACAGGAGCATCGTGTCAGGCTCTGAGGCATGCTGTAGCATCCTTGAATCGACTTGATGACTTCTACCTTGAAAAAATAGGAGCTGGCTTCTTCTCCGAGGTCTTTAAGGTATGTGTCTTGAATTGTAAATAGTGACTTGATTACTATGTGGACAATTCCTGGATTTCTAGAACTTTCATGAATTATCTCTTTTTTATAAATTAAGTGCTTCATTTTCCAAAATTTCTGTACCTTTATGATTATGCAAAAAAATTTATTAAATTTTGTAAGTATCTTTTTGAAAAATATTAAAAGAAGCTTAAAAAGCTTTGTCAAAAGTAGCTTTAAACCATACTACAAGTGTTTGAATTATTATACAGGTACTTTAGAAGAATAACAACTGTCTAAATCAACATTTATAGTTGTTTATAAAATCTGTCCTACTGTAATTTCTAATATTTTGGCAGTAACTCAGAAAAAACAAAACTTAATTTTTAAAAAATTACTTTTTTAAATTGTAATGAATAAATTAATTTATAAAGAGAGATTTTTCTATTTTACAGGTAAGTTTATTTTTTTTAAATTCTTAAATTACATTGTCGTTTTAACAAAAGAAAAAATACCGATACTCTCAATTTCGAGCAATTTCGTTGAGAATGCCACTTCTTTAAAAAAAAAAGCTCCAAAATTACTGTTTCATACACCACTTTAAAATCGTTACAAAACCTTCATCTTGTGCATCATTACAACGCCGGAATTCATATAATATTCCGAAATATTTTCATTTAAACTCTCACGTACCCGTGCGCCGAGTTAGACCCTTTCACTATTACAGCGCGCGAGCGCAACGCCCCTGTTAAAAGCAAGTACGCCGGGGCCTCATCGTCACGTTCCTCTCGGGTTATTTTTACGAGAACGACGGAAGGCCCAGGGGTTATGCATTCGCGGCACGTCGCCGAGAGATCCGTAGATTTATCGTTTCGTCGAGGCGCAGGGGGAGGGGGAAGAGAGCGACGACTTATTTTTTTCTCTTTTCAAGACGTATACTCGCGCGCACGCTTACCGTCCGCTGTTGTTTGTCTGTTGTGTGTAGAAGGGTAGAAGAAGGTCCTTTTTTATTTTCGTGAATGAATCATGTTCAGTTTAAGCACGCTTTTTATCTTGGCCTTTATTATTGCTGCCACGACGATATAAAATTACTAAGACGTCGTGGCTTTTCTTCCTTTTTTGACTCCTCTGACTGGACAATGATGTCCGAAGGAAGTAGTGCTTGTTTAATTGCACGATGCTTAAAAAGATAATGCTTGCCGGAGATAAATTTCACTTATCTCGAAGTAGGTGTATATTTGTATTGTTATTGCAAATGTTTTGCCTCGCGCAGCAAGTGCATCAGAAACAGTTATTTATTTGCCGTGTATGTTTAAATAAAGTTAACGCGTATAAATGTAACTAACACGAGAGCGAAGCAAAAACACGATGGAAAAATTCGCTCGGAATTCAATTTGGTAAACAAGCATGCAAAAAAAAAACTAGAGGAAAAACACGCTTCTTTCCGAAGATCCTTATAACCCCCGCTTGGATTTAAAATAAATTCTAGAGTAACAAAGCTAAAGTAAATAGCAAAAATAGAAGTGGGAATTCGAAAACAGACAAAAATAGTATAAATAAGGCAGATGCCAAGCTAGTGACAGTTCAGCGCTTTGAGTAAGTATATAACAGTTCGGGATGTCCAAGATATTTATAAGAAGAAAGCTTTTTTAGAACTGACCCTAAGTGCGCGCGCGCGCGCGCACTTCGTCAGAAGGTCTCCCGCGAATTTCCTGGATGTGAATCACGAGCGCATTCTCTTCTTCATTACTTTTTACAACGAAGCGCGTAATCTAATACTTTGTTTTCTGCGAACTTTTCGGAGATTTTTGCATGCGCGCGCATTCTCGAAGCGGAGAAGAGAGGAAATTATTTTACGAGCGTCGCGCTTACCACTTTTACCGCTGCTCAAATATTCTGCAATAGTTGTATTAGAATTTGTTTTATGTAACATTTCCAAAAATATTACGTAAAAATATTTCAAAAATATTCTCAGCTCGTAACAGAGGCGGCGAATGCCGATTATTCGCCCGAATTGAAAATTGAGTTTTTCCGAAAAAAAAACTGCGTGCGTCGAAGCTGTCGTACGGAGATTTCTCTCCCGGCGAAAGGGGAAGTTTCTACGTACTTTCTTTTCGACTGATATTGATAAATTTACGACTTTAACGAGTTTTCGCGGAAACGTCATAATTTCAATTTTTCAAAGTGGCGCACACTCGAGGAATCGAGTTATCGCAAAAAACGGGGACGAAAAGACGTCATATTTTCCTCGCGATTTTCACGTGACAGTTAATGCCTTCGCACCGCGGCTACAGCGATTCCCGCTTTGAACGATATCTCGTACATCGATTAATTACGAAGGAGATTAGATAAAGCTGGCGAATATTTCAAATAAGCCGCCATTGTGATGGGATTTTCTTGTTTCATTGTTTTTATCTTACTGCCCAATAAAGCATTTAATACATAAATGTGGCGCGTTTATTGTGTGTCTGGTAAATTTATGATTTGATATGAATTTTATTTTTAATAAAAGCGGAGAAAAATTAAGTTGGAACGTTAAACAGCTTCTCTTGTATAATTTTCTTCTTACATCACTGAATATTCATATTTAGACGCGCAATAAAAAAAATGAGTCTTGTGAAAGAAGTGCCAAGACAATAACCATACAGTAGAATAAATAAATTGACGCTAAAGTCAAAATTTCTACGAAATGAAGTCATCCTTTGAAGTTTTGGCACTTACAAACCCGGCAAACACTTCAGTTACAAATAAAGTTTCACATTACAAACAAACAAGACGGAGCAGCGATAAAACAAACATCACAATCGCCTTAATAAAAAGAATAAAACCTTCCAGCCGTCCCGAAAAAATTCCTTTAGGCACTTTTCTGCAAACGTGGCTAGAAACGCCAAGAGAAAGAAAAATTCATCGCTATGCAAATATCATTTAACAGCATCCCGCTCCGGCAATTTGGCTGGAAAGCGGCAATTTGCTCCTCGACTCAGCTCCTCTCATCATCATCATCCGACTCGTCGTCAGCTTCTCCTCCCAATTTCGCAAGGATCTTCCGAAATTGCATTGTCCGGGCTGCAGTCTTTTCGTTTTTCTTTTTTCCCCGACACGACGCGTTACGAGACGTTACGCAAATCGCGCTCGGATCAAAGCCGGAGGTCTTCGAGAGCGGCGTCGTTATGGAAAATCAGCGCGGAGAAGGACGAGGGAGGCCGGATTTTATAATGGCGAACGTGTCCGGGCACGTTCGAAAAAGAGTGGCTTTTCGTGTCTGACCCTTTTCCGCGGCTTTTCGAGAAAGGCGACGAGGCTGTCGAAGGAATTCGCGGGGAAGAGCTTTTTTATTGTGCGTTTATTCTTGATTTTCGTTTGAAAATTCGAACATAATTATTACTGATTAGAATAAAAATTTTGTTTGCGTTAAACATTCTATTCTTCAATAATATTTTATTGTGAGTTGATGTTTATGATTAATTCGTATAAGCTTTACAAATTTTTTTGAATTTTGATGCAAGTTTATAGTATACTGGACGTTACAAAAGTGACTGCATTCTCTTAAGAAAGTTCGACTTTCGTTCTTTCTACACGGTTTTATACATAAATTTCATAATTAAACTTTTTCATTACCTGCAGAGATTGGGAACATTTTCTTGTAAAAATCCAGGAGAAATCCGCGTCGAAGACAATATAATTAAGGCTATAAAAATAAAATTTCACCATCGAATTTGACAGCGGTGTTACTGCAGTAACACCGCTGTCAAATGGATATACTCCCTATATTGACCAAAATTAACTGCACACATCGGCCGGTAAACAAAACCCGACGGAAAATCCGACGCTTCCGTCGCTACGGCTCGAGCTAAGCAACGTAATGTCTCTGACCCGTAACCTTACGCAGGCAATGTTTGCCCAGCTAAAAAGGTCGTAAGGAATCGCCCGGTGAAAGTGAGTAATTTACTCGATCGCCGGTGTCAGGAGCTGCCGAAAAGTCATAAACGTCCCGCGTCTACTGTAAATTTTCTCTCCGATGCTCGCTCCTGCCTTTTACTCGAAGAGTCGAAACTTTTTTCCTGGCTGTTAAGGAAACGTTGTGTTAGGATAATCAGGCGACGGGTATTCTTAGAATATTTCGGCGAATCGAAAAAAGCGCGGCCGAAATATTTTTAGGTCGAGTACTTTTTTCTTTGCGTTCCTCGACGCCGCAGTATTTCAAAACGCATCGCGGAATCCAATTACGCTTCAAGAAGTAGTAGCCTGAGCAGATCGCGGAAATGCGAGTGCAGCTCGTTCTTCTTTTTTTTTTTTTTTTATTCTCCGATGAACGAGGAAGTAAGAAATTCGCTTGCGTAAGTAACGAGACAGAGGTGCGTCTAAAAAGCGGTTTTTTTTTTCTCGAGCAGGATTTCGAAGTTGCTCTGCTGCTGACGTTCGGCATTTTTCTTCGGGGAAATTCCGCGTGGCAGGAGGAATGTCGGGTTCTGTAACCAGGCGACGTTTGGCGAGTGTGGACACTATTTTTGCTCGGGCTAATTAATTATTGTACAGATTTGCAATCGGTGCCTAAAGTTTAAGGTTATTATGAAACAAATAATTAGAATCATGAATTTATAGCTCTATATCCTCTGTATAAATTAGCATGAATGAACTAATGTAATATTTATTATTTCAACATCGGAACACTCGAGGAACTAATTTAAACTTTCGTTTATGAATTTGGCACAAATAAGCTTCTGATATATACACTTTGAGTATATTCGAGCTAGCATTATAAATATCTTCAATGAAGATATATAATTGTCAAACTACTTTCTGAAAATTATATAAAAATATAGAGATCTTAATATTTTTACGTAAAACACAGTTGACACTTTCAAAAAAAATAAATGAATATAATTTGGTGTTTTTGTTAATACAGTTTTCGGTCGTTCGATTTATAACGTAATTCCAGAATTTTTACCAAAAGTGAAATTTATGCAAAATGAATAGCAAAATATGTATTAAACTGCATTCTGTCCTTTTACGAAACCTTATAAATATTAATCCCGATTTTTACACTGAATTTCTCTCCGTGTAAATATTAAACGACATTTTTTTTTCACAAAATAAAATCGCAATAAAAAATCCGAGGGTCCACCAGCAAAATGCTTTAGTTTCACTTCCGAAATCATGCTAATAATTTCCAATAACTCAATTCCACGTGAAAACCCGTCACCTCGCATAAATTGCCTCCTTTCTTTTTAAACCAAATTAAACGACACGCATTATTTATATAAAAAAATTTCTCTCAGGGGTTATCCGGCGCCGGTCGGAGATCGAGTTCGCGGTTTCGCGAGGCGCGAATTTAAGCACTCAGACTTCGGGAAGGGGACGATGCTGAGCGATCATCGTGCGGTTAAAAATAGGTCAACAGGAAGCTTCGGCGGGCGTTTGAAAACTTTTTTTTTTTTTTTAATGTCGGAGAAAGCTTCAATTTATCGGCCACGTAGAGTTTTGGTCCGGCTTCGAGGGATTTTCGAGCGTCTTATTGGATAGCTCGGACTGATTCGAGAAAAGTGGAGTGTCAAAACACGGATGAGTCATACTCACCGCATATAACCGACTATTTTCTTTAAAATATAAGCTCAAAAACAATACTCCAATCTTTGCATAATTCCGGCAAAGTCACGGAAGAACAAGAGCGACTTTTTAACACAAAAAAAAAAACACTACGTCGGTTATGGAAATAATCTGTTTTGGCGACTGGCCCTCCTCGGACCGCGGCGGAGAAAGTAAAACGCCGTCCGGGGGTATAATAACGCACACGACTCTCTCGGGAAAAGCACCGCGCGAATTTTCGCTCCCTCTCGTCTCGCGGCCCGTCTAAACATAGAAAATGCCCGACTGCAATACGATCTGGGTCGAGGCCCTTTTTCCACAGCGACGCGTGTGCGCCTCCGCACGCGTGCACTGTTTTCGACCGACAGCTGCGATAACAAAGGGGTTACTTACTGCATCCACTTGTCGCTTAGGACCGCCGAACCGCGCCGGAGAGATTTTGGCGATCGACCTATGGTTCATAGGCTGCTCGTTTTCATTCGTCAGCCGGGAGGACTTTGGGAATGCAAGTTCCTCGATAAATCGTGATCCGACGTCGGGCGACGTTTCGGTGCTTTATACGCGTTAGAAATTTTAATCCCGCCGATCCTCTTCGCCGGACAAGACTTTCCGTCTAAAAAGTATATACGCGGCGCGCGTTCGAGGCGTGAATTTTCTCACGAAAATCACCAGGCGTTAATCGATGCCGAAGCCCCTGACTTGCGACGAATCAGCCAAACTACACGGGGCTCAGGTACGGTCGTCCGCTCGTTTCTGTTCGGGAATTCGTAGGCTGCGCGGCATTTTTCGGAGCACGCTTCTCTAATCCAGCATCCGACGAAAGTGTCACGCATCGGCATCGGCGCGCGCGGCTCCGTTTCCAGGCGACGACGCTTCTTACGCACCGAAAATATAACTTTCTCGCGCGACTCCCCGAGTGAGGAGACTCTTTTTTTTTCTTTTTCTCTTTGAAGAGTCGTCGCGGCCGAGTTTTGATAAATTCGTGCGAGAAATTAAGCTCTCGCTTTGCGCAAGATTCATACGCCGCGGATTGCGGAATAACTCTGGTTTCGTAACGGTGTTACGGTTATTTTTTTTTTTTTTATTTCACCGCGTTGACTAATGACACCGCTTCGTTAGAATCCGTTTATTGCCGTAATCATTTTGCATATAGTAATTTGAAGGAGATTCAAGTGTAAATCTTACGTAAAGCGTTTAACGTCGACTCGGGACGAAGTCGAGCGTAAAAGACGAGCGGAAAAGGCAGAGACGCCGGCCAGATAAACAAAGCGTTAAAGCGCTCTCGGATTTTCCACGCGTCGCGACACCCGAGACATCCTCGTTGGCTCGTCACAGAAATTTCTCTACCGATACACACACAGGACGTTCGCGCGCGGCTTTGACTCACGCTCGGGGGGGCTCTGCCAACAGTCGCCGCATAGACAATCCCTTAGACGACGGCGCTGACATAACCTCCGGCGAAACAAAAAAAAAAGAACCGGCGACGGACACGTTTCGCAAAAGTCCATGGCGACCGCCGCCCGCGCAGTGCGCCACCGGAACGATGCGTGCTTTGACTTGGCGGTAATCCGTGCAATTTGTACGAGAGAGGGAGTTGCGCCCCGGGAGACGCGATTCTGCGCATGCAGCTCTTTTTCAAGAGCGTGACTGCCGAGTTCGCTGTTTTTGTTCACTAATTTTAGCGGGGCAATTGCCTGCGAAATTGTCTGCGAGGCGTTACGAAAAGTGGCGCGCTCCCCGCGGCTGTTTAGAAGCTGCGGGATTGCAGTTTAGTTTTTGATTAGAGAATTCGTCGGGACTCGCGGTGGGGAGGAATTGTGCATATCACTTGTGTTAAGTGAGATTTAGAAAATTATTTTATCTCGCTTCATTTTACTCTGCTCTTTGCGGAATTTCAATATACTTTGCAGAGAATTAGCGAGCCATTATTTTAATCCAAGAATAATCCGAAAGCAGCGTCCGAAAGTTTTGGACCGATTAATTTGAACGCTTTGAAAGAATATTCCATTCCTAAAAAATCCAGATACAAATCCTCGCGTTAAGAGGCCACTTATAAGTCTACCTTCGATTGTAAATCAACCCAAAACTGTCCACCTTCCTCCCTCCCAATCAGCATAATCCTCCTGGCAGGCGATTAAATTTAGCACCCGGTCGCGCTTCTTAATCCCCCCCCGCGACATTGATACACAGGTAGCTCCGCCACCTCGTAAATTCCGCGAGAGAGAACCAACAGGTTAGCGCCACTCGCGCGGGGCCCGACTAATTTCGCGGCCGTAAATCCGACAACGGGACGGAGTAAACAGCGGCGGAATAAAAGTCCCGCGAAAAGGTCGAGTAGGAGAGAGAGAGAGAGAGAGACGGAGGAAAAAAATGGCCAAGTTCGACGACGCATAATAATGCGGGAGAGAGAGCCGGCCGGCGTCGCGGCCCGCGTCCTTGACTCGGCCTTGAGAGAGCGCGGCGCTCCGCGTATACTGCTCCCTGTGAAAAATGCGCGCACCTCGGCGCCTGATTTTTTTGCGAGCGAAGCTTCTTACGGAAGTCGAGGCGAGGCTTCCTCCTCGGTCTCTTTTTCTCGCCTTTTGCGGCGGCGAACGATGACGCCTGCGCTCTTTCGCGCGCGGCTCGATGCCGGCGGAGATTAGATTAGGATGTTTCGGAGGCGGATCGCTCTGTGCTTGAATAACTTTTCGGCGGTGATTCGTGACTATTATGGATCGACAGACTTTTTTTGTTCGATCGTCGAAGCTTTTACGGGAGAATTGGAGGGAACCTTGATATTTCTATATATGTTAAGAGGCTGGAAAAGGTGTTATATGATTTGAAAACTATTCTATCGAGCTTGAGGTGGATTTAAGTTGTGGACTTGTTATTGCGATAGGATAAAGTAAGGTAAGAATGTTAATTTGGTTGCAATTTGTAAACAAAAATCTGCTCTCGAGGATATTGAAATGACGCACCTTGAATACAAATTTGCACTGCCGCCTTGCCGAGAGTAGTTGCGACAAATAGATTTCTTATCAGAGATAAAACAGTCCTTGAGAATTAAGTAAAGTAGAGCACAAATTAACTGTATAATTTGGAAAAGAATACTTGTTTTGTAATGATTATAGTTTAAATAAATTTTAGTAGATTTTTCTAACAACAATTAATAGTAAATTATCGTAACGACCTAAAAATATTTTTCAATTATTTGTAGCCAAATATTTTACATTTTTCTATCTTCGTTCTCTAGATTTCTAAGTCAAGTACAAGAACAAGCATGTCGACAGGCAGCCGCTAAAAATTTTCAAACGTACAATGGCATCCTCGGCTATTTGCTATTTGTGCCAAAAGCTTCTCAAGCTCGGCCGTCGCGCAAAAATTCAAATTCCAGCGTCGTCGTCAGCTGTTGCGCGAAGTGTGTAGCTTTTGTTTTTCTAAAAATGAATTCGCGGAATTTTACTGCCCGTCGCGCGTATTTCTATTGGAAATTAGCATGGAGTTCAAAAGTACTGCGAAGCGCATAAAGTGTACTTGCTATCGCGTCCGTTCCATTTTCCTTGTTTTTTTGTGAAAATATCACCGAGATGATTTCAAACGGTCGCTGAGTTGTAGGCAAAGTATACTTCTGACATTCAGTTTTGCTATTAGCTTATTGCCTCTAATCGTGCATTGAATAGTGAAGATATCACTGCAATTATTCCTATTCATCTTAGAGAATGAATAATGGCTTTTAGCTAAACATTCAAGTCAACAAAAAAGGTGCTGCGTTATAAAAAAGTAGCTCTCGGTCATTATAGCGAACACTCGCATGTATACAATAATAAAATTTGATGGTACGCCGGCTGCTTAATTGTGCATTCAATTTAAAAGAAGAAACAAACAGTATCAAAACTCGTACTGAAAGTTTATAGAACGAGAATTCTTTCATCTAATAAAGACTCGCAGGCATAAACTTACCAAATATGCCTTATCTACTTTCACCTTTTTATATACCCTTCTGAAAAAGGACATACTCAAACGCATTGAATTACTGATGCAATGAACAATATATATACATATTGCTCCTCTCCTACACTTTCCTAACCTGAAACAATGCACCCGCATTATCGATTAATTCTAAACCAATTAAACCCCCCCCCCCCCCCCCCTTCCAGCCGGCGAAGCGCAAACCGCAAAAATCCTCCCGAAATAATCGACCCGCTAATAATGCACACGCGGCGATTGGCGCGGTTCTATATTTAGTCAATAAATTAACACAATATCCCACAGACAGACGACGGAGAAAGAGAGCGAGAAAGTCGAGAGGCGCACGCGACGCTTTAACCCACGCGTTCTATTTTCGATGGCCGGCGCAGCGGCGGCGGCGGCGGCGGCGGAGTGCGGGCCGAATCTCTCTCTCTCTCGGTGTGTTTTCACTCCCCCGTAATCGGGGGAAAGAGAAAAACAAAGCGCGACCCCGAAGACGCGGAGGGAGAGAGAGACGGGAATTCATTGAGAACGTAACATGATCGTCGCGGCGTTCCCGTTCCTTTGCCGCGGCCAGAGGAAACTCGAGACACACGTGCTTTTTCGCTGGACTCGACATTTTTAAAGGGACTCGGGGAGTCGGAGTGGAGTTTAAATTTTTAATTCCTAAGGAAGCTGCGTTCTTGGAAGGTGGTAAAAATGGTTTCGCCTTCCTTTTTGTTGTTTTTTTTTTGAGAAACTGTATTTTTATGTAAGCTATTTTGGGAGGAGGAGCGATTTTAAAAAGCCGCTGGTTTTAATGGATGCGCGATAAGTGCATTTACGTAAAGGTGCTTCTATTTCAGGGGGAGAGACAAATTTAGAGATAAATGAAAGTCCACTTCGTAAAACAGTCGATAATTATGCACTTTCTTTCGACTCGATGCAACATTCAAAACTAATTGATCGTCGGTGCATATCATTTTTTTTTTTTTTTTTTTACTTTACATAACCTTCTTTCTAAACTCTTGATTCGCTCGAAAAAAATTAACGGCTCATTATTCAAAAGCATAAATATGCACCGAACTTAATCAGCGCCATAAATTGCCTTCCCTCGACCACAAGCAAAAAAGGAAAAACAATCCTTCGCCAGAACCCGAAAGCATCGCTCGCCGCGAGGCGCGCGAAGGCATTCCGCCGCCGAGTGAAAATATGACGAGTTATTCAATCGCGCTCGAGAGCGACGATCATTTTCCCCGGAGTTCTCTCCGAGCCTTGGCTACCTTTTGGCAGAAAGTCCCGACTTGACGCAACGGCGCCGACTTGCGCAATCTCCCCCCCGAGAGTTTTCCTCTCTCGGACGCGCCGGAGATGAGAAAGAGAGAGAGAGAGAGAGAGAGGAGCTGCCCATTGTGCGCGCAATATTCAAATCCCCGAGCTCTCGTGGAAGCTTCATTTCTCGGCTCATTTTTCAATGAGGCAATCCCGCCGGCCGTCTCCTGGACTCTCCGATGCGAGCTCTCTCGTTGAATGGATTACTATTTGGTAAATGGCGTTGCGCAAAATTTTTTGATGCGTTCGGAGTGGGGGATTGGTGTTTGGTAACGAGGTTTTTGTAAAAAGTTCGAACGCCGTTACATTAGTTGATTAGTCGCTGCATCTGCAATAATTTATTTTGTCGACGGGGTGTCTTAAATACGTCGTTGAATGATACGACTTCGCTCTGAAGCGCTGCCAACTTTCCAACTCTTTCCAAGTCCGCGCAGCGAATACCGGCAAAAAAAAGTCGCGTATAAATCGTCCTTCCGTATTTTTAATAAACATAAATTACTTCGGCAGCCAGTACGAGTTTCGCAGATTATTTCCAAGCTTGCAAAATAAACAAAAACTAATCAACTGCATCACTATTTTTTATAGGGTGTTTACTTTTTAATTTTCTCGTTTATTGGTTTATCGATTTATTGGGGGACAAATAAAAGGAAACAATCTACCGTTCGTTACTTTCATGGATTCGCACTTTTAATAACTTCGTTTAACGAGTAAATGATAGACTCGGACTTGGCTGAAACATGGAAACGAAGGAGAAAGACCGCGAATCAATGGGTTTCAATTTTTCTGCTTTCTGAGCAAGTGAGTCGTATAAAAAGATGAAAAATTAAAGCTGGCTCGCAGCGAAAGAAATGCTATTAATTATTCTAAACAAAAAAAAAAACATTGCAAGTGAAACCCACGTATGCATTATATCATTAATCCTAAATTAATTAATCCACAAAGACACTATAAAGTTTCATTAAAAAAAAATATAATTCCACATCGAAAGAATCTTGAATTTCGCCACGACCACAACGTTGCATTCGAGTCAAACGAGAACATCAAGACATCGAGCCAACCGGTGAAACTACCCGAGCTACAGCCTGTGCACTTAGCTACTTTATTAAATTTTCGTGGCTACTTATGCGCGGCGACGGCGAGCCAGCCGCCGCCGCCGCGCATTAGCATGCATAAAAAACGTTCGTGCAACTTCTTTTTTCGTTGTGCAATCTCGCAAAACATAGCTTTCGATCGGGGAAAGAAAAAAAGCCGAGCGCTTAAACAATAAAATTACACCTTGTAAAAGAGCTCGGCTGCAATAAGCAGGAGAGAGAGAGAGGCGCGTACGTATAAAAGGCCTCTCTCTCTCGTGCGCGGATTGTATTTTTTTTTTGTAAGCCGGGGAGTGAAAGGATGACTCTTCCTACGTAAATCGACGTTTCCTGTAATCTCCGGATTGCATTCCAGCTCTCTATTCTCGTGCGAACCGAATTTTTTTGCTCTCCCGGCCCGACGCCGGCTTTCGATAAGCCTTTTTTGCGCGAGAGTCTGCGGAGTTCCCTTTTTTTTCTCTCTCTCTCTCTCTCTCTGCCGGGCGAAAGAGAGCCGGCGGACGAGAGAGGGAGAGAGGACGGCCGAGAAAATTTTTGGGCAAAGTGCAGCTTATGCACGAGCTGTCTCACTTTACCGGCTCTGACAGTTTTTAATATTTGCCGGGACGAGGAGTGGATATCGGTGAGTGTATAAAGAGAAAAATGCAGACTTGTTTTTTAGGCGAAACGGTCGGGAGTTTTATTAGGGAATTGGAATTAAAGTATTTTTACAAATGAAAATTTTACAGCTAAATTTTGTTTATTAAAGTTTATTTATTTTTCAACCGAAATATATTATTTATAAAAATGTAATAAAATATATTGGCCAGGAGAATTTTATAAATCAAAAGAGTACTTTAATTACCATCGCATATCCCTCATCACTTTCCTCGGCGGCAAAGAAAGCTAACGTTTCGTTCGCGATGCGATTGCGCAGAAAATCTCGTTGGCGAGCGTCGCGATACTCTGGCGGATGCCAACGGAATTTCACGCGCATTCTTTTCGCGGCGAATTTTGTATTTTTAAACGCAACTCTCGCGCTCGTCGGAAATTATGTATTTACCGGCGGACTTCGCTCGTTGCATGGATTCGCGCTGCGTGTGACGCGGCTATTTTCATTGTGTATCCTCTCGCGCGTTGCATAAAAACAAATTGTTGCTTAACAAATGGCGCGCGAGGCAACGATGATAGCGATGATTTCAACTCTGCGTTCGGATTTGCAAATAGTTGTTTCTTCTAGATGGAGACTTTTCCTAATTTATAAACTGTGCATTTAAATATTTCAATCCCGACGCGTTGAGTAATCTTACGTCTCCTCTTGGCGACTGATGATTAGGTACATCTCAAAACTATTGCATAATTTTTTTATTGATGTTTGCCACTCGGAACGTAGACATTATCTTATTCAATATGTGCGACTTGCCTGAAAAAAAGGTACACTCAATGTTCTCTCCCAAACCTCGTCGAAAGACTAATATTTAGAAAAATACTTGAGCGCGCCTCGGCCAAACCTAATAACGAATTTATCGGCACCGAACTTTCTCCGGTTAAATTTTTATCCCGATCAATTAATTGGTAACTAATGCGTCTCGGACGATAAATTTCTGCAAATGAACTTGAAAACGAACACGGATCCTTTTTGCTTCGAGCAACAAATTAATCAACAAGGTCACTCTTAACGGAGCATTAACCACTTTATTTTCAATAATAAACCGTTTGCCCCGCTTAAAATCACTCTGAAAATTCGCGCTCGCTCTCGTTTCGCTCAATCGGATTAGAGCGTCCAAACCCCCGTCGATCCCCGAAAAATCGCTTTCCCGTCCCCCCCTAATTAAAAACCTGCCCAAATCCCAAAAGTCAACCGAAATATAATTCAGCCCGGCTTTAATTCCAAAGTCCACTTATGTCGAAAACCAGACAGTCGTCGGTATACACATATCGCTGCCCCAGTAAGCCGCGTCGGCGTCCCATACGGGGTGAAGGGGGATATCGATCCCGGTTACGCGATCGGGGCCCTCTCCCCCCCCGCGCGCATATAACGGGCCGGGAACATCTGCCGCGCGGAGAGCGGCGACCTTGCGGAGGCGCATTTCCTCGCGGCAGCTGGGCGCGCGCGAGAAAGCCGGTCACGCGGCGCTGGCCATGGAGTGCGCGCGTATTATAGCCGCTCTGATGGCTCTATCTCTCTCTCTTCCTCCGACGCGCATCCGAGAGCTCTCTTTCTCTCCGCGAGGCGCGATAAGCCGCGGCGCGCGGCCTCGAGATTGTGCAATTTTTTTTTTTTTTTTTTTTGAGAGAGGGCTTTCACCGAGGCCCGACTCCAATTAACGGGGGAGATAATGAGGGTGAAAATTTCGACTTTCCAAGCGAAGGCGAGATTTGCTTCGCGGAGGGAGAGTTTAGTATTGGAGTCGAGCGGGGAGAGTTTTGTATTTGCTGCTGTTGAAAAGAGTCGCCTCGGTGCATTTGACGGAGGAGCTGGGATGATTTTTAATTATGTTTTATATAACTTATGAAGCACCGCGTACGTTTAGTCCAGTGGATCATCGCTGCATTTACGACTATAAGCTGAAGACTTTTTCATTTACTGTACAAAATTCATGAACCGTCCAATTAAAGCATCGAGATAACCTCGTTTAAAAAAAGAGATGCATTCATTCAGATCTTACAGTTATTTATTTATAGCATATTAAGAACCGTTAGAATCCGTTACTAAACTAATTAATCCAGAATTAGAGAGGTTAAAACTTTGAATAAAAAAAGGCTGATAAGCTTTTATTAGATTTTCCGGGCAACCTTCCCTGCAACTTTACAAGTAAGGAAAATGGCCATCATCTAACTAAAGGATCAATTTGCTTTTATTTTTGTCTTTCCCCGGCGGTGAGGCATCAAGGTTAAGCATTGTGACAACAACGCAGTGATCTAACCTCTGGAAAGTAATCACCTGCGACGAATGACAGAAGCCGTTTTCTTTGTTTTCGACGATTCCGCCTCAATTGCGGTAGCGCCGGTTTTTCTAACGCCGAGTAATCAGTGTATATAATTCAATCCCAAACCACATACACCCACCTCGGCAGTAAGACGCACATTTTTCGCTCCCCGATTTATGTATTCCGGCCCATTAGCGGTAATAGACCAAAACAAATGCCGGTCCTTCCTTCGCCAGAACGATTAAGAACCGAATAAAGCGAGTAATCGTCCGACAATCGGCTCCGTCAGAGGCAACAATAGGCCAAAGGCGCGGAGCCTAATAATCAGCCCCCCCAATCCCCGCGGAAACACCGGCCGATTACCGTCGGAGCAGCGTTGCGGCTTCCTACCTCCGTCTCTCTCTCTCTCTTCCTCTTTTTTTCGCGCTTCGCCGCCGAAGTTCTCAGGCGCCGAGTTCAAGGGCTGGCCGCATATTGTCTCGGCGCGCGTTATGTCATCGTCTCTCGGGGAAAAACGGGAGCGCTCACCGATTTTCATTGCCAAGTGGCTGACGTAACTCTAATATCGTGTAGCGTAACTCGTTTCCGGGTTCGGCGGATCGATCGATCCTCTCTTCGCAGTCCAGCGATCTTGGAACGCGGCGCGCGATGCTCCAAAGCGAGAATTAACGGGATTCTTGGCCGAGGCTCGCGAAAAAAATATTTAGCGCGTGATATGCCGCGGCTTCCTGCTTCTCGAGAGAAAGAGAGAGAGGAGAGAGAGAGAGCCGTTACTTTTTTGGGAGGTTACAATTGTCTTCGGAGGTTGAATTTCCTATTGATCGAGGGGGGATTAATTAAAGCAGCCTTCTCCCTTTCATCGAGGCTCCGCGAGTTAGATGGCTTTTTGCGTTAATCGCGTAATTGGTTAATTACGTCGATGTGCCATTAGAATTTCCTTTTTCACTCGAAGGTAGAAAAAGTTAAAAGAGTCATTAAGCGTTTTGTTTTGCACTTATACCGGCCGTTCTAAACTTGCTTAGGAGCAGTAATTTGCGCTATCTCCGCCTTTAAGTATCTAATTAAAGCCATCGGGGGGGAAACTATTTTTCAAATTCGTGCCAGATGCTAAAATAATACGCACGCGGAGAGAAATTTTCGATTAAAAATTACTATAATAATATACTAAAATTTAATAGAACTGTATCAATTTTTACTACGTATCTATTATTAAATTTTAGTATGTTAGTATAGTAATTTTTTATAAGATAATGCATGTTTGTCTTTGCTTTACTCAAAAGCATAGTAATTTTTAGTATAACGTTTCTTTCAGTGCATCTTATAAAACAGAAACGTCATTGAAAAATGCTAATATTATACCAATGAAACTAAAACTATGTTAACTCGAATTTCGCCAAAAACTCATTAAAATAAATAGCAGTTAACGCGCGAAACGCAGAGTGTAAAGTAAAAAGTCCCGATGCTTTCTTCGCGCATAATCCCGCGCCTCTTGCAGAGATAAAAACGGGCCGCTACACAATTATCGGCGTGTACAACTTTCCCCGACTCCTCGATCTGATTTACGGCGTAGTTTTCGAGCCCGGCCTAATTTCATCGTATTATACCTCGTCCTCTAATCTCCGAGCATCTCTCTCCCCTATCCGGTTCTTCATCGAAGACAAGGACGCTTTTGTAGCATTCGAGACGAGACGCTCGACTGTATCAAAAGCACATCTCGGTGTATACAGAATTTCTCCGAGATCCCAATCGACTGATCCCTGCAACGGCAGCCGAACAATTTGACTTTCGGGCGCACACCGTTGTATAAAGGCCCGAAAAATCGGCGAGCTAATAACGATCGGCCGCTTACATGCACAATGGGAAAGGCACCGCACAGAGAGAGAGAGAGAGAAGCGTCGTTGTTCGTTGCGCCTTGAGGCGCCGCTACAATTATCATGCTACCCGCTGTTCCGTTGAAATCGACCTCGGATCTAGAAAATAGGCGCACGCACGCCCGCCGTTTTCCTCCCGTAGTCAAATTCAAGCGGATTCTTTTTTTTTCTTTTTTTCTTTTTTTCGCCGCTTCCTATTTTCACTTTCGCGGCTCTCTCGCCTAACGTACGTATACACTCCGGCCGTCTCTCGATCGCACGCGCAGATGCACTTTTCCCGGTTCTCGGCAGCAGATGCTCGAGTTCGATCGCGCGGCCGCTTTCCGCGAGAGCTGCACGGCTCTCGCGTCGTGCGCCTGCGGCTTTTACAATGGGCTGATAATGGGATTAGAGAACCGATGGGGGCGACCGAGCCGGCCTGGGAAAGCAATGCCATTCTGGTTTTCTAAGTTTTCTGCTTTTGTTCCGAGCGGAACGTTATGACTAGCGAGAAGTCCGAAATCTAACATCTCTCATTAGTTTAGCGAGTTAAAGTTATAATAATATTCTTTAAAACGTTTACTAAATAATCTGTTAAAAGGCCGCTATTTACATACAATAATAAAGCAAAAAACTTCGCTCCACCGCCGAACCGGATCGACCTTAATTTTCTCCGCAAACATCAAGAAAACCAAAGAGTTCATTGTACACTCCCCCGGCGGCCCCCCGCAAAAATTCGCCGGCGCAACGAACCGCGAGAGAGCTGCGCGAGCGAAAGAGTACATAATACGCGCCGAGGAACGAGCCGCGGCCGATAAATCATGCGGCGAACAATAAGACGATCGCACCGCGGACGCGACGAGGGACTTCCGGCGAGCGAGGCGCCGCTTTGCGCGTTTTATTATATCCTCCGTAATGCGCCGAGAGAAAGAAAGAAAGCACGCGCCGCGCGCGCGAGCAAGATTTGCCTTAGAAATCTTACGAAAGCGCGCGCGCAGGAACGCGCGCGCGTTCCGCTTTTAGGTTTCTCTGCACGCTGCGTTAACGGCGCCGCGCTCGTTCCCTGCCCCGGAGATCGACCGACGGGGAGAGATACGCGCTGCGCCGCGGATAATCTACCGTAAGCGATGCGTATTTTAATGAAGAATATATACGGGCTTCTGAAGGAGCTGAAGGCTCCCGCCTTTCTCGGGAGAATCGTGACGCCTGTTAGGCGATTGGGAGGGCATTTAGTTTATTGTTCGAGAGCGCTGCCCGCGCGCGAGTCGTTATTCTGATTAGAACGGTTGTTCGGCTGGGATTGCTGCTTGGGAGTTAATGCGCTGTTCCGTCGATAAAAAGTTGAGGTGCAATTTTCGCGGGGTATCGGGCGCGTTTCGATTGGTCGCTTCGGGGGATTCTTGGAGTTGTTTCCACAGTTTCAATGAAAATGGTGATATAACTATAATCATTAATTCGCTTAGTAGTGGAACTCGGCGGTGACTTTTTTTTATAACTTGGTAAATCATTCGCACTAATGAAATAGTCATTTTGTAATTTAATAGATGCACTAATGGAACGGGAATCTATTAGAAATTATCGAAATGTAATTTCCAATTTTGTTGATGAAAAAATCACTTGGTTTGTAAGAGAAATTCACTGTGCGGAAGGTGTAAAATGTCGGAGATTGGAACTTTTTTCAGATTCGAGTCTGGTTTTGATATAATCAAGCGATAAATTAAATTTATTCGAAAAAGTAATTTTAAATTTTCGAAACGCGTTGGCTTTTTTATTCATTCCGCCAATTTGAATCTTACTCGTAGCTGCACCTTATATAAGAAATTATAATATTAAAGCAATATTTAAACACATTCACTCTATTTATAAACGAATATCTATCAGCGAATTATCCAGTTTCTTCAATAATCTTTCGAACTCCTGTAAACGGCAAACACTCCCAAGGCAAACCCAAAAATAGCCTCCTTTATCACCGAGCAAACGCAGCCCGCAACCATCATAATTACCAGCGCAAACTGAAAAAAAAAAGAGAACCGCGACTGCACTACCGTAATACCCGTGACGCATCGCGCAGCGCCAAAAACGCCTCTGACTCCCGTCGCAAACTTATAGGAGCTTAGACCGATAACAGTGGGAAGGTAAAGTTCGGCGAGTGATCGACAAGAGTGGCAGTAAATATGCCCCTTATCGCGGCGGCTCGAGCCCGCGGAGCAGCTCCTAACCTCCTCGGGACCGTTAACCCTGCACCGTCGATTCGCGCTCTGGTATGCCAAGGTTATCTCTCTCCGGAGAGTCTCTCCCAAAGCGAGAGCCGAGCTCGAGGGAGAGTCGCCTTTTTCTCTTTGTTTTATCTCTCGCCGCGGGATGAAATGCGCCTCGGGAATTCAATATTTTAGCTGGGGAATTGAAATTTTAGTCGGTGGTTCATCTTTGGTTTTCTCTCGGCGATTGGCTCTGTTTTTTTTTCTTTTGTCGATGTAGCACCGAATTAACGCGCTGAATTGACAGGAAAGGGTTCGCGTAATGTTACATCTGGTCAAGATGAAATCTATAAATCTCGTTTGTCCATCGAGGAATTCGCAATGAGTCACCCTTGACTCACGCTCCACTAGATAGGTACTTTATTAATATAACAATGTATTTATTATCATTACAATTGATAGAGGTTATCTACGGGGGAAAGACAAGTTTACCATTCGCTCCGACTAGCTCATTAAAATATGACTCATCCCGGCTGGAATACTAACATTGAAGCCGCCGACGCCAGAAATTCGAAATTCAATCAAACTCCGGCTTATTATCTCAAACAAAATGGCTCTCCCGTAAAACACCAGACTGACTAATCGAGGAATAATTCGAAGCCTGATTAAATATCCCCTTCCTCCTTCTCGCCTCTTACCACACCCGTCCGAGTCAGCAGAAAAAAGAAAAGAAACAATCTTTCCGCCGTTTCGACCCGACGTACGGTAGCCGCGAAGGGATCGGCTGCTCCGTCCCCCGAGGGAAGGACTCGGGGCTCCTTTGTCATCTGTTTCGTGCTCGAAGCTGCGGCTGGAAAAAGAATGCTCCTTTCGCTTCCGTGCGCCCCGACTGGAAAAGTGCGCGATCCTCGGGAAACAATAGGCGGGCATTAGGCAAAGAAGGAAGGAGGTCCTGGCCGAGGGGTGGAAGTAGGAACTGTAGCGGTAGTTTCGGCGGCTCGTTACCGATCTTACAGAGTCAGGATTGGGGATAGGAGCGTTTACGATGGGAGGTGGTACGATTATTTGTTTCGTCAAGTCGATGTCTTATTTTTTTTTAAAGTAGAGGGACAGTAAATAATATCTTGTGATGAGTATTATGACGAGCTTCAGAATTTTTAACGTAAGTAGTAAGAACAAGAACTACATCAAACATTCTTAAAACGCTGAAACGAGTCACCGAGCCAAATTCCTTTTTTTTTCTCCAAGTACCCGAGATATTTTCGAGAACCCGCCGCGAAGTCGAGAGAATTTTAACTTCGCTCCGGAGATAAAGGCTCTAGAAACGTTTCCTTTTCCTTCGAGCGAGGCAGCAAGTTCGGCGCACTTGTCTTTTTTTCAAAGCATAAAAGAATGGAATGCCTCTTATCAGAAAATACGGGGCAGGTAGATGCGAAAATACCAGAGTTCTTACGTGCTTTTCCGTGTTTCGAGCCCGGCGATACGACTCTGTGTTTTTTTTTTTTTTTTTTTTTTTCCGACATTCTTTTCCGTGAGTGTCCGAAAACAATTCGGGAACTTGAGTGGCTGCCGCTCGTAAGTCATTGAAAAAAGAATATTATCCGCGCTTTTCGTGAACAGTAAATTTTCAGAGAGACGTAAATCGCTTTTTAATTGCTCGCTCGAAATGTCCGACCAATTTTTTGGAAATTAACGAAGCCCTCCGAAGCTTGAAAAATAGTTTTTACGATGATTACAGTGGACGTATACTTCCCGTGGATTTTGGCTCGCTGAAACAAAATCTGGTCACACGACCAGTGTCACGAATTCAACGTTAATATTTTTTTCTCTAATCGAGTTGGCGCGCAGAAAAATATTTTTATTGCAATTAAAAGCACGTTCAATTCGAAAATAAAAGAAAAACAGGACTATCTATACGAAAGTATTTTCCAACTGGATTTTCAGTTTTAATCGCATTGAACATAACTCTTGCATGCATTTTTCAAAGCGATAAATATGCCTTGGAAACTTTATAAAATAATTAAGCAGCTACTTACCTTTCGAACGAAAAAATTCATCTGTACGTTATTTTCAATTAAAACTATATGTACCGAAGCAATAACAATAATTAGCCGCAGTACGCTCAATTACCGCCATTATAACATTAACGAATCAATCGGTTTATTTTCACTTTTCGCGCTAATTACAAACGCAGAATAAATCTGCATGAACGTTTCATCGTTCGAAAGTGTATCTTTTTAAGCGACTTTCGAAAAAACAACAACAACGCAAATCTCGTTCTCGATTCCACGGTAAACCGAGTGACTTAGCGGCTCGTGCATGCCGACATTTTACCTGCCGGTCGTTGACATCATCCTGGATCTTTTTTTTTTAATTAACAACTGATATTGCACCTATTCTTGAATTGCTTTTATTTGTCTGCGCGGAGAAAATGTTTTTCGTAAATTAAATGATTAGAATTAATGATTAGAAATGTATTAGAATATTTGTTTAAATTGGACTTCAAAGATAACTTAATTAATAGTTTGTTTAATTCAATTTAATTTATTTAAGAATTTTGTCATGCGTTCATTAAACATCCATATGATACTTATCTTAAAAAGAAAATTGCATTAGCATTGACTAGTCAAACTATCGAAATAAAATGTAAAATTGACGCAGTGAAACGTCAGACATCGACAAGGAAAATTTACTCCCCTCGTACTTCTTAACGATTTTTCCTTTCTCAACGAGTATCCTCACTTCAAAAAAGGGAAACGAAGCTACTTTGAAAAATCGTTTAGCAAGAGAAATCGCGGCGCGCGCCTCGTATAAGAAATTTGCGGCCCGGCAATATAATTTTCGAAATTCGCGCTCGGAAAAGCCGCGCTTGTATATATCAGGCCTTCGGGGGGAGCACGACGAAGCGGCCGCATTCGACAAGTGCACACACACACACATTTCGTGCGCTTCGGAAACTCGAGACGTACAAAAAAGAAAGAAGGAGCCGAGCGTCTTAATTTTTCTCGGGCAGTTCGGTGAAAACGGCGCGCGCGCTTTCACAATCTATAACATCGGAAAGTCCCTCGGCGTATCTTCTGGGACGGAGAAGCAAATATAGCCGCGCGCTCGTAATTATAAAAGCACTAAGAGAACGAGGATTGCTGTAAGATGGGAGATAAATTTTGTAATTAAAATTACGATGATCGTAATCTGAAGAAACAGGTCGACCGCGTCGTATTCTTTTTTTTTTTTTCGTTTTAAGATATATACTCGCTTGAGTAAAAGTTTGTCATTAGCGACGTCCAGAAAAAGTGTATCGACAAATTAAAAATTTTCCCCTACAAAAACTAGATAGATCCTATTTTCATATTCTGGAAAGTGGATTTGAGAGTAAGTAATTTAAGGGCGTTCAATAAATTACGTAAGCTAGGATTAATGTATATACACGGCTTAATCCCGAGTCTCCCGGAATACGTCAAAAGCCTAATTGACGCTAATACGATAAAGTAAACAAAAGGTTAATATCCTCCGAAGGCGAGCAGAGGCGGATTAAAGAAAAGATTTCCTTGAACAGTCGGCCTTGAGCGGCGTTCGCGCATTCTTTCTTTATGCAAGCCCCGCGCGCCGTTTATTCTTGCCTCGGCCATTAATACTTTTGTGAAATCCGCTAACTGGTAAGCGAATATTATTGCCTCGCTGCGAATCGAAGGCTGCGTGGGTGCCTTTTATTGGTATAAACGCTCGGCGCAACGATTCGAAACAGAGGAAACGACACTCGAAAAAGAGAGTCGGCGACCGATTACTCTTTTTTTACGCTCGCCTCCATGTAAATCGCGCCGCTTTAAGTACTAATGCCTGTTATCCCGACACTCCGGATTTTCCTTTCGCCGCGCGTCTCTCGTCTTTTTCCTTTTCTGCTTCCCGCTCCCGGGCATATTTTTTTTTTTTTCTGCCTCACTTTCAGTTTTCGAGTCGACGCGGCAGTTCCGTTTTTGCCGAATTAAGGCAGAACGCATAATGGCCCAACTTTTATCTCGTCTCGGAAAAGTTCGTCTTGATGTAAAAAAAGGCAGCTTTATTAATTCGGCGCTTAACGGGTAAATGAGACGATAATTAATTGTGTATTCAAGCGATTCGGGAGGGTATCAAAATATCATTTTAAGGAAGTGGTCAGAAATGAAATCACTGTAATTTAGTGTTTCTCTGACTTTCTCGAATCGCTCGAATCGAGTATAATGCGCGATTTTAAGGGTTATGATTGTAGTAAAAAAAAAATTTAAAGTGCGTTTTAAACTTTTACGATTCTAAAGCTTGTCAGACCGAATTTTTGTAATTTACTAAACGACCTTTCAGATTGTATCGAGAGTTTAATAAAAATCTACTATTGTCCTCATAAATTATAACTTCAGTTATTAAAATAACAACTTCTTCTGTAAATAATCTTTTATCAATTAAAAATTCCTTTATTAAATTACAAATAAAAAAAAATTGAAAGCAATAATTAAAAACCCAGCCTTTAACCACAAAACGTTCGGGAACGTATTTTAATTACAATCCCTCTTAATAACCACGAATAACCAACGCAAAGCTCCGCGAATTCACGCGCCCCGACACCGCGTCCAATTACATCACAGCGCGCTTTACCTTCCCTCCGCGCAATTACTCGATCCACTTACATATACAACCCGCCGCAAAACTCCTTCGTCAATCGAACGCCGCGAGAGAGAGAGAGAGAGAAAGAGAGACAGAGGAACATCTGCACGCGGCGCACTTCCTTTTTCGAGGCTCTCTCGGCTTTCTCCGCGAGCGAGGTGCTCTCGCACACGCGAGAGCCGAGCTCGAGCGACCGTGAAAATTCCACTCCGCGCAATCGCAATCAACGCGCTTTTCGGGGATTTCGCGACGCCCGGCGTTGAGGACCTTTGACGAGATCGGGGATATCCGTTTGCCGGTCTGCGGCGCGCGATTCGGGGGCTCGGGTTGGAGCTGATGCTGGCGAAATGTTTCGTATATGTATTTTTTTGTTATTTTTTAATCGCAGGGAAGATGGTACTTTAGAAAGAAATGAGTTTAGGATTATATTGAATGAACTTTGATGAGTAAATTGTCTATTATTAAACAAAGTTTCTGTTTCTATAATAAATTCATACGAGAGTTGGAACAAGCAACTTTAGGGAGACATTCCTCGTCAAGTGTCTCGAGCCTAGAAAGTAGGTAAAATGTGCAAAAGGAAGATAAAAAAAATTCATTCGTCTTCCGTCGACAAATAATAATTGCGCGCGTCGAAGAGAGATATAGCTTCTGCAATAAAATACGACACTTTACTTTCCATGTCTTTTTGAACAAAAGAAAATCCGCTGCTCTACATTTTCTCTTCTGTCGCACAAATTTTCTTGCGTTCCGTCGAAAGGAACCCGTCGCCGTTGTAGACTCGCTTCGCAATAAAATTGAAAAATAAAAATCTCCGCTTTCTCGCTCGTTCCATTCATTCGTCAACCTTGCGGAATCAAAATATTTTTTTACACCCCGCGGAGCTTGTAAACATTTGCAAAGCTCCGTTTTCCAAAGCGAAGGAAAATCAAATTCGAACGCTACTCTCCGCGAGTACGGCAAAAAAAGAGCGAGCAATTGGCTTTTTCGAGCCGACGCAAAGAGAGTTTTCTCCTCTTTCTCTCGTCAGCCGGTGGCCGGTCGTTAGCCGTGTCGCAATTAAAAGCGGCGCGTATAACTGGCCAATTAGGCAGTTGGAAAAATTGAGCAGAAGCATCGGCTGACTATGTAAAGAGCCCCAGTCGGACCTTTTGGGATCCTTTGTCAAGCTTGTATTTGGTTAGGATTTATTTCGCTTTGAAAAGATTCTAATTTAATTAAAAGAGTTCTGACGGTAGGAAAACGATGCTGATGTTTCAAAAAAGTTTCAAGTTGATATTCCAATCGATCGCAGAGAAAAAACTGATTAATGATTTCAAGTATAATTATCTTCAAAATTTTGATAATACTTAAAAACCTTAAATTAATAATTTCATAATCTGCTCATCGTTAAGTCTAATTAATTAAACGCAAATAAAATAAAAATATCTTATAGCTTCATGTTCAGAAAATGCTTAGTATGCCGCCCATCTTAAACGAAGTAGCCGCCCAATTAAGTCATTAAAACAAGTAACCCAGTAGGTTACAAATAAACACCGAAGCATTATCCTGCTTCTCTCCTCTCGGCTGCAACTTGCCCAAACAGCGTGTAACATCCTCGACTGCTCTCCCGTACCGACGTCGACCGATATCGATTATCCCAATCGATTGTCCGTATATATCGACGCACGCAGCGCCGATGCGCGCCCGTCCAAAACTACCGCGCCTCGTTACGTCGCAGGAACGAGAAACGAGCTCAAGGAATTCCGCGAGCTCGCAAAAAGCCTCGGATCTGGCCGCCCGCCAAGAGTACAAAGCTGCCAAGGAGCGTCTTCCTCGTCGCCGCGAAAAATATACGCGATTTTTGCGACGACGAGAGAGACTTCTTTTTCGCGCGATGGTGGAAGAATTTTCGAGGCTTTTTTCGCGGCGCAGCTTTGTTTGTTTGGCTTTGAAGTCGTGGGCGATACGCCGCGGTGACGAGGAATATATGTATTTTTTTTTTTTTATTTATACAGAGAGTGGATGTCAACGGAAGAATTTTGAACTAGTTTTGAAATTTATGTTTCTGTTTTTTTAATCGCGGGCGTGACTTCTCTTATGGAAGCAGATGTAAATTGTAACGGTCAAAACTAATAGGACAGATATTGTTTTTTTTTTTACATTCAATGTTATTAGTAGTCATTTGAAGCTGAAAATGCGAGCTATTGATTTCTCTAGTCTTTATAACTGAATGTAGGCGAGATTATTTTGACGAACCTTAGACGGAAGTTATTATACGTGTTTGACAGTAAAACATAATTGCCTTGGTAAATGCATTTTTTACGGCGGTTTCTAAAAATATCTTCTTATAACTTTGGTTTCCCAGGAGGAATTTTCTAAAAATTATTTCGTCGAACAAAGATAAATTCTTCGAACTGTCAAACACTTTTTTTTCTCAATTGCCTATAAAGCGTTGTATATATACTGGATAATGCAGGGAATATCAGCGGGATCTTTTTTCTCACTGCATAATATGTGTTACATTATTCATGCGAAAATGTAAGACCTGTAATTTACAAATACCCGCATTTCCTGCAACTTTCACGCAGCCCAAAATTTCAATTAAAATAATTTCCCATGATGACACAATAGCGAATTTCTCTTTTTTTTACTATGTATTTATAGTACAAAGGTGAATGAAGTCTATAATGTAATCTTGCTTATGCTTAGAAAATAAAAGTTCGCAGTTCTTGTTATTCTGTGAATTTATTTGAAATAAAATGATCAATTAACAATTTAGAAAGGTATAAATTTGATTTTCATCTGGAGTTTATTCAAACTACTGTGAACGTCTACTTAATTGCTCTTATTTAAGCGTGAAAAGCTACTTTTTACATAGTATCAACTTTTACAAACACTTTTCCTTTGACATTTTTTGCAGATTAGAAGAAAATTTATAATCACTTTGCTTTTGCGTTATTCTTCAAGCTCAGGTCATTTACCTTTTATAATCATTGATAATCAATAATTTTTCTCCGATAAAAAAAAGATGCAGTTAAGAAAAAAGTACGTTTCTACTCGATTGAAAAATTCAAACGATATTAAAAATATAACAATATTAATCAATTATTATTTGTTTCTTTTTATCATTAATATTTTTCATTTATCCGATTTGTAATATTCCGAATTATAATACTCTCATATTCTAATCCTTAAAGTTTCCTTCTAAAGGACTTGAATTCCAAAGCAATACTTCCATAAAGGCATTTTTATAACTGCTCATTACGAAAACCATCCTTTTAAGGACGAACCGCAGCTCGAATAAATCACGTACGTCAAAAGCCGCGCAGGAAAAACCTCATTAGCCGGAGCCGACTCTTACCGAGGCTTACTCAAGCGAAAAACGCATCTAATTTCCGCTAATACCTCGGCGACAAGATTCACTCGTATAAGCACAACAAAAGCCTCTCGTTTTCTCCGCGCATTCCAGCATTCCAGCCTAAACTTTCGCGCGGCGCGCCGAAAAATCCCAACGAATCTCTTCCCCTCCCCCCTCCGTCCCCCCGCTTCGGCACAATGGTAAAAGTCTCTCTCTCTCTCCCTCCCTCTAAAAAAAAAAGAAGAGGGTTTCCGCGGCACTTTCATCGCGCGATTTCCCTCTTAATTATATTCGAACGAGGCGCCGCGATTTCTATGGCGCGTCGTCAACCAGATGTGCGAGTGTTACACATTAGCCGTGAGACGCGGCTTTTCTCCTCTATATACTCGCGCTGAGAATATATGGCTTTTGCATTCTCACGTATATGCCTTCCTTTTTTTAACGCCGGGAGGATCTATCGCTCGCCAGTGAGCGAGCGCGCGGCTCGCTTGACGAGCGGGTTTTTATGGGATTGCGAACGGCGATGATTAGAGAATCCTGGGGACGATCAGCTGTTGCGCGGTGGTTCGGAGCGACGCGTCCTTGAATGGCGGTGAGAAGAGCGTTGTTTTTCTTTTTTTTTTAACCGGAGAAAAAGGCGAGCTGGATAAGGAAATCGTTAAATTGTCAGCTGCGCGAGTTTGCTTCGGACGGTCGGCGAAACTATAAGTGGAAAAAAATGATGTGACTAAAAAGCTATTTTTTTTCTTGTCGATGGCTGGTTGGACTCGCGGAATGAGTTCTTGCTATTGGAATAGATAAAATTTAAATTCATTGTTAAGAGAACAATAAAACATGCTTTGAAGAACAATGTACGATTTACGACTTCTTTCAATTTCATGAGAGTTAATGATTTTCGTACGTTATGTCCGTTGATGTTAAACGTATTAGTGCTCGAAGCATTTAAAAATTTTGCTTGACAAAAAAAAAAATGTGGAATGCGTCGCACGAATAGTCAATCGGACAATTAAAACGTGGTATTCTCAAAACTGTGTGACTTTAGAGTTTGACATCAAGCATACTTTGTATATCAGCACCCGACTTCCTTGCCAACTGTCAGATTAGTCATGGAGATATTTTTAAGCAGTTATTTGTGCTTTTAGCATTCATTAATGCATTCAAAGTGTTTTACGATCTATTTTGAATGAATAAGGAATCTATTTAAAAAGCAGTAAAATTACGGCTCACAATTTAGCCGCAATTACCGTAAAACGCCTCGACGAGGAAATTTTTCGTCCGCCGCCTTATCGATTATTCGAAACGTTCCTATACGGCAGAAAACTCGTTACGCAACCCAATGACTTCGATGATTAGCCAGTCCGGAGAAGCACTTTTTTGGATTCTACTTTTACTCATTAACCTTTGAATGACTTCATACATTGCTCGTATATACATATAGCTCAGCTCCGAGTGCACGAAACGAAATTGATCGAAATTCTTGGCCGACGTTAACAGCGGAAATTTGTTAATCAAGCCACCCGCGGGGTATTTCTCGCCAAGCTCGCGAATAATCGACGGCAATCTCCTCGCGCACGGCGACGTTGCATAAGTCAACAATGGAACGAGGAAATTGCCGAAAAGCCTCTCGGCGGGGAGAGAAAAGCGCCGGATTAATAGCGCGCGCGCGCCTCGTCCGTGCAAGGACGAGGCGCGATGTTCCCGATGACGCGGCGCAATTCTTTTTTTTATACTAACCGGCACTCTTTCTCTGCTTTCCAGGTCACCCACAAAGTGACGGGACAGGTGATGGTCCTGAAAATGAACCAGCTTCCGTCGAATCGACCCAACATGCTCAAGGAGGTGCAGCTCATGAACAAACTCAGCCATCCGAACATACTCAGGTCAGTTGCTTTTGCGAGAGAGAATCGTTTGGATTAGGGTCTCACGCGGAAAAGATTTTTAATGCCGCCGCATATTTGACGGGGCGAATGGATCGGTGGATTCTCTATGGTTTATGGAACGTTTTTAGTGCTAGTCAGAAGCAGTTGGGAGGTACAGTTAAATGCGAGGAGTAGACGTTCGATTTTCACGATTCGATGATCAGAATAAAGAGTTTGGAAAATTTTTTTTTTTTTTTTTTTGCGCGCGTTACGCGAGCGCAGTAGCTGTTTGTAATTTTATCATTGGTCTTTTACGTTTGAATGTAAATGTTTAATAGATGAAAACGAAAAACGTACGGTTACAAAACCTTTTTAAAATTTTGAACTAATTTTTTCATAGCTTTACATCACTTACATTCTAAATTTTACATTCAATACGCCAAGACGAACGAAACTTTTAATCCTCAAAAATGTGTTTAAAAACCAACCTCGTAATCCCTCCTCCATTTAAGCCCGAGGCTTATTACAAGTTTATTAAAGCACGACGCATCGTTAGCCTTATTCCCGGACATTAGCGAAGTATACCGCAGGTATATAGGGTGTGTCGTTCGCTCGGGAGGCCAGGAGATGCATCGTGGAAGGGGGATGAACGGATCGGTGAATAAACGCTCGGGCTTATACATTTCGAATTAGAACCCCGTCCGCTCTCGGTAACCAAGTATTTTTAGAGCGATATTTGGTTATGACAGCTTCCAGGGGAGCTGTTGCTAAGTCCGCTCGAGTTGAACGGAGTGATTAAGCTCGGATGCTTTGCCGGATCGTTGCAGTTTTATGAGGACGGTTCGCCGTGTCAATATTGGAAATTTATTTTATTAGCGAAAGGAGACTGTGGCTTGCTCGTATGAAAGGTTTAATGTCGCGGCGACATGTACTCGGCGTTATTTTTAATTCCGAAGAAAATTATTTCCTCTTGCATTTTTATGATACGATTGTATTTATATTAATGATATCTGTTACAATAATTGTTTTGTCAAGCTCGAATAAAATCATCGTGCACGCAAATTACGTGTAATTCAGATAAGAGGACAATTAACAATAACCCGACGATGATGTTTCGTAACAAAAACGTGTAATCTTCCGGTCTTTTTCAAACAATTTTGTTTGATATTTAATTTTAGATAAATCAATTAGTTCGATGTCACGTGTTGACGTTGCGAGATTTTAATCTCGTGCACATTTCGAACGTCACGAGTTTAATTATTACCTTTCTTATCGAAGGCTTTAAAATAAAATATAATTATGTGCAATTTTCTCTTTTTTCTTACGGCCCCGGGAATTGTGTACGTCAAAAAGAGTTTAATTAAATTAAATCGATCGGACTGAAATTATCTGAAATTATCCACTTAAGCGAACTTAAATTCGCTGAACCAAATTCGGTTGAAGTTTCAAAAACTTTTGTGGCCACTCAATTTGATAAACCGTTGCTAATTTGTTTCGTGTTCTTCAGCAGCAGCGGAATCAATCTATCATTGTAATTATATAAATTTAGTTTTCGCTTAAAGACTATCAAATTACATCTGAATTCGTGCCTAAGTATATAATAGTTCGTTAAAACAATATTTTGTGTATCGATTATCTTCTTAATTCGGTATCGACTTAATCAAATTCTTTCTAAATCCGTTTTATACAATTAAATCAAATTCGACCAAGGCCAAACAAGTTTAAATTATACACACAGAAGATTTAATTTTGTCACTAAATGAATCACAATTTGTTCTAAAAATGATTTAACTTCCGTTAACAAAAATAAGATAGTCTTGCATCCAGAGACTTAAAAATATTTTTGTACACATTTTCTACAACTATTCATGTTTTGAACATCTGATTTGAATTTTGAGATAACTCAATTTAATTAATAGAATATCTGTACTCGATACTTCGACATTTCGAGATCAGATTAGAGCGTCTAATCTAATTTTGGAAATGATTGACGCACAAATAAAAATTTCGTTACGTAACGCTTTGCGAAAATCGCAGAATTCTACAAATTAACTGCGTACGCAAAGCTTTCTCTAATTTTCAAATGCACAAAGTCCAAAGGCTCATCCTAAATTTAAGGCCCTAAATATTTTGGCTTCGAATAGAAAATCGCTCGCTAATTCCGTCGCATTCGTTCAAAATCCGTTCCGGCGCCGTTAAAATAGCCAGACGAGCCGTTGCGCGTAAGTGGAAAATACATGCTTTTCGCGAGAAAAGAAAAAAAAAACAACGTGCAGACTTCGAACGACGAAGAAAAAGAGCTTTTGCGTGGGCGGCAAACAAAACATAAGCTCTTGGGCAACTTTGCGCTTATTTTCGAATGATTCATTTTTATTTGTTGTTCGGGGATATCCTAATTAATAATTTTATTTAAGCTGTTTTTGCTTTATTCATTAAATATTTACGTATTTTTACCTAAAAAACGATGACCTGTTTATAGAGAAAACCTTACGAAATGAACATCGCAATTAAAGGCTTATCTCGAAAGTGTTTAAAAACACCTAATTATCCAAATAGACATTATTTATTTCTCGATTACGATATGATTTTCACGAAAAGAAAAATTTCCGACCCAAAAGTCGCTTTTAAAAATCACCGAGTCCAAAGCCTGCATTTAAAAGCAAAAGAAACCGCAGACCTTGAGCAAACATCATCAAACGTTAGTTTGCGCTGTCTCGTAAAATTCGCAATCGGGCCTCTGACTTTGAGGCTAACTCGCTCCTATTATACTTTCATGTTTGCTTTATAATTCATCGTGGCTGCTTGTCGCAAGATTCTCTTGCCAGACGCGACCGTACAACTCGCGTCCTTATTTCTTCCGATTAATGCACGATTACATACTGTAAGGGAGATAAATTGTTTCGCGGACGCCCCGAGGATCGAATTGCTCTTATATATTGTCACGAGCCTCGGACACTTCTCGGATTCGACGTTGCATTAATTTTACGGCGCGATTTATCAGAAAGTTCGATATTACCAATTGTGCGTTAATTCGTCGAACCTCGACAGATTAAATGCCGGGGGTTATCTTTGTATCGCGCGTGGAATTTCGGTGCCGCTCGACGTACCGCCGGCTGAATCGCACAAAAACCCCCCCGCTTAAGAATTGAGAAAAAGCGCATTTTCTAATTAGCCTCGTTACTCTCCGCGTCTATTAGCCAGAGAGTCGTGCCCGGCGAAAATTAAGCCTCGCGCGTCTCTCTCTCTCTCTCCCCGGCCGCCGAAAAAGGTGCCTCGGCTCTCTTTTTCAATCGTCCTAATCACCGCGCCGACGCCGAGCTAATCGTCCACTTCCACGCGCTCGCGCGAACAACAAAACAATCGAAAGTGCGGTGATCTCCTCCGCGAGAAACTTTCGCCGCCGTCTAAAACGGCGAAATGGAGCAATCGATGCGCGAGAAAAACTCTCCCGCGCGCGCGTGGCAGTGCCACGACTGAAAAAAGAAGAAGAAGAAGGAGCTCGCGTAATTAAAACAATGAATTATACGGCTGGAACAAAAAAAAAAAGGAAAAAAAAAGAGAAAGAGGATCGGCACGTGCGGGAGAGAACGTCGAGCGCGCGCCGCGCACAAAGAGGAGAAACCGCGGCGCGGATTAATTGCTCTCCGCGAGTCCGGCCGTCGAATCGGATTATCGAGCGCCCTTTTCGCGACCCTGAAATTCTAGATTCGCGCGCCTCGCAGGTGGCGACCTCTGAATTTTTTTTTTTTTTTTTTTTATCCGAGCGACGACTTTGGAGACGCGTTGACACGAAGCCAGAGTGGGCGGTCTCGACTTACCGCGAGCCGAGAGTCGCTGGACTGCGACGCCTCGAGTATTTTCGAGCTCTGACGCTGATGATTCTCTTTTTTTTTTACGCCGGGATATAAAGGAGAGGCTGAGTTTAGTCTGGGAAGGAAATGGTTTTTTTGACTCCGCGGCTGATTTCGATACACTTTACTTCGGTGCCGACTGACGTTTGGGCTTTGTAAATTAGGCAAATATATTTTGGGAATATTTTAATGCGTTTGTTTGTATGAAAAAGTTGCCGAAAGAGAGCAGAGATCTTACAATTGAAGAAAAAGTATTGGAGCTCATACTTTCTTTTGGAAGTATGAGCTCAAATTATAATTCTCGTTTATAACAGTGACGCGCATAAATATTCCTCCACATCTGTTTAATCAAGACAACGAATACCTTGACATTGTTCTAAATTCTGTGTTTTTAAATCTTAATCAAGAAAGATATCCGGTAAAAAAAGGTTAATTACACCGCACTTGATGGATGTACCATATTTCAAAGTGACGTTAATTATTAGACTTCAATGTTAAACTCATTTTTCTATTATACACTTTTTGCACTGAAAACTTTATCAATTCGTACAGTACTAATTGCTTGAAATTAGCACTAAATTTCGTTATCTACATCTGTCTAAAGAGTTTCGAAATTCACAGCTAGATTTTTTTCCTTCGAAAACGCAAAGATAATCCTTGTAAAACGTCGAGTAAAACAGTTTAAGTAACGACGAGATAAACATTATAACGCAAAGTTTTCCCTTCGAGCGCAGCGTTCGACTAACAGGATTTAAACCCTCGTTAAATCATTCCCACGATATCGCCCGCCTCTTATCTCCCTCGTACACAATACGAATATTTGTCCGATCAATTGGCGTCGACGTTCGAGCGTGAATCTCCGAATCGCCGCGTGAAATGTGCTGAACTCATCGGAGCACTCGGCTTTTTTTTTTTTTTTTTTTTATCTTGGCTCACTCGCGCAATGTTTATAAATCGTCTCGACGCGACTTCGCCTCTCACTCTTATCCTCCCACCTTTTGGTCTTTATCGCTTTGTGCCGATCGATTTTCGGTGCGTACAAGAGCAAAAAATGCTCTTCGAGTCACTGGAGGATGTCGGTGACAGAAATCACCGAGGTGATAAAAAGACTGAGGAACTTATATAGGATGTTACTATGCAGCGGCGAGCTTCTATAACGGCTTGGAATGCTTACTTTATTCGTTTATTTCTTTATCAGTGGATCGGTATTAAAGTTATGTAGTTAAATTATTTTGTTTCGAAGCAGTTAAAATTTAATGAGACATCGAAATTTACAGCTGGTGTTGGACTAAAAATTAACTACTTTTAACTTTCTAATCCGTTTGAAATTGTTTTTACTAGTTAAACAATGATTATTTTCATTAAGCTCGTTGTTAAACTACTTCGTAAAACTAAATTTAAATAAATAAACATTGATTTCCCCGCCGACATAATATTATATAAAACCGATCTTGCCAAACCGCTCGACGAAATTCAATAATTTCCATTCAAACGGCGAATAAAAGCATAACTGTAAACAAACTCCGCGCGACAAAGTGTCGTTTCCCAAACAGGCCAAAAAAGAAGCGATACATAATCGCTGTGCATCGGTGCAGCTCTCTCTCGAGAGAGCACCGCCCAAGGCGCGCAACTGGGTCGAGGACCTTTGGTTTCGACCATAACGGCACCCGAAGGTCGCAGACTTTATACGGAAGTGGATTACGAGGCGATTTCTCCTCCCCCTCCCGTCCGGCTCTCCGCGGCGCTTCGAACGATAGGCACAATGCGATGCATCTCTCAGCGCGCGGATTCGAACGCGTACGTCTCGTACACAGCCGGGGAGGTAACGGTGTGTGTGAGCGGAGAGGCCAACGACAGGCGAACCAGACGCGCGTCAATTGGGTCGGCGAGGCAGCGACGGAAAATCCGAGGTGCCTGAATTAATCGAGTGAAAAATTGGACGGTTCATCGAGAGAGGGAGTCTCTCTCTCTCTCTCTCTCTCTGGCTTCCGCGAAACCGTTACGAGGTAGCAGCGGAGATTGGGCGGAGGCTCTCGCGGGTTCGTTGGAAACTGCATTCTTGCGCTTTATTTGGTCTCTTCGCTGCTTTGGAGCTGGACATTTTATGTAGGATAGTAGGAACAATCTAATAAATTATGGAGCGGAGGTTTTTAGTACCGCTTGGCGGTTTTCTTAAATTATGGAATAGTGCCGATAAAATGAAGTTCCGTTCGGATTAATCCGGTAAATTGAGGCTCGTTCGCTGGAGGCGAAATATGTTGATCGAAGATTAAATCATCAAACGCGATGGAATTTCGCTCTACAAATCTGTCGAATTATAATTGCCGTTCAAGTCCATGTATTTGTATTTGCGTTATTGATTCTAAATTATCGCAATTGCAAATACAACAGAAAACATTTTATCCCAGTTGCTTATAAATCCTTAAATTAGACTATAACAAAGCTCTGAATTCTTATCGATTCATTCAAATTTTCACTTCCAATTTTAATCTTTCGCTCGCGAGCCACGTAACAGGTTCCAAGCTGTATGTACATGAATCATTAAAGAACTTTAAAAAGTGTTAACAAGCCCCGTTCTCCTTCGCTCTGAAATAAAAAAGAATATTTAAACTCCCGCCACATTCGGTACAACTAAATAAAAACCTCATCCTCTGCTTTCCAGGTTCATGGGAGTGTGCGTGCACGAGGGTCAGCTGCACGCGCTCACCGAGTACATAAACGGCGGCAGCCTGGAGCAGCTGATAATGGCCCGTCACACCCCGCTGCCCCACCTGATTAGGATGAAGCTGGCCCGCGACACCGCCTGCGGCATGGCGTACCTGCACAGCAAGGGCCTCTTCCACCGCGACCTCACCTCCAAGAACGTCCTGGTGAAGAAGGACGAGGCGAGCGGCGATCTCACGGCCGTCGTCGGCGACTTCGGCCTCGCCGCCAAGATACCCGATCCGTCCACCGGCTACAGGCTCAGCACCGTCGGCAGCCCCTACTGGATGTCGCCCGAGTGCCTGAAGGGCCAGTGGTACGACCATCGCTCCGACGTCTTCTCGTTCGGCATCGTCGTCTGCGAGCTCATCGGCCGCGTGCCCGCCGATCCCGACGTACTCTCCAGGAGCGACAACTTCGGCCTCGATTACTTGGCCGTGGCGGAGATCTGCGCGGCCTCCGACCCGCCGCCGGCGTTCCTGCAGCTCGCCTTCCACTGCTGCACTGTGAGGATTTTTATATTTTTATCCTTGCTTTTATTATAGGAAGATCGATTATTGGTAATTAGCGGAAGTAGATAGTTGAAAGTTCAGATTTTCTTGGCGGAACGCTTTCTGCGTTTCGTTGAAAATTTTAGCGGCGATCAGTATGTACGAGCTACATATTCGGTGTCGACCTTTGGAAGTTAGTTTTTAAGAGATTGATTATTTAATGTGTAAATTTGAAATTTTAATTATTAAAATTAAAAATTAAATTTTCAAATACTTTGATTTTCTGAATATGATATATATTATTTGTTAAAAATGTTTTGTAGTCTTTTAATGAACAAAATCTTTTACGCAGTTTTGTAAACATTCAATCGATCAGTGTCTACCGTGATTCATTCGATGAGAGCTAAGGTCGGTAAGGTAACGCCTAATTAGATGTCGAAGTCAAAGCAGAAAACCTTGAATTCGGGTAAATGACTCGGCAGTGCAATTACGTCAAATTAATTAGGCTGATTCACTTACGTTCGCTGGAAATGTAACATTAAGTTACTTTTAATTAGGCGACAGACCTTTTCGGTCCTTTGTAGCTTCTAAAACAATTGCAACAATTCCTACTTAACTGAAAAGACCAAAAGTGTGAAATTTAAATGTCATGTGCTCTGCATTCGTCACAAGAACTTTGATAAAGAGAACTAGTTGTTTTTCAATGTCTGTGTTAATTTCTTTACGAAGTTTATTTAAATTAATTCTTTTGAATTGAATGATCAGTGTTACTCATATAAATTTGCATAAATTACTCCAAAAAAACTTTGTCTTCACTCTCAAACATACTAAAAGCGTGTTTTTCTTTTGTTCCTTATCTAAGAAAAAAACTAGATATGCAAATATCTGATCGATACTTTGTTCGCAGTACGAGCCTCGATCCCGGCCAACCTTCCCAGAAATAGTGCAGACGCTGGACGGACTGATAAGGAGTCACGAGGACGAGTCGAAGGCGATCCTGGACAAGCGTGCGTCCGTGGATCAAGCCTTGATGTCGAGCATGAACGAGATGATGGTGCGGCAGTCGAGGCCGGCCTGCCGCAGCCGGACCCCAGCGAAGCTGCGCAGCCACTCGGCAGATGCGCGAGCTTGTGCGAACTCGCCGGCGCCGTGTGACAAGGCGCGCTGTCACTCCGCGAGGAGGATTGCCGAACTGGCCAGCAGGCGAGACCCGCATTACAGACCCATGACGGCGAATCCGTTCCATGCTTTCGGTGGCGTGAAGAAGATTCTAGGGGATCTGTTTTCGAGTTGCCTGGAGCTCCCGTCGCTGGAGGATGTTAGTTCCGGAATGGAACCCGGTGCTCAGAGCAAGTTTAAGCCGGCCCAGAATGACTGTATTGCTAAAATACTGGAGAGGAAGAAACCCAGTTCTGAGCCCAGCAGCCCTACTGCTAGGAAAAAGTGGGAGAAGAAGGTAATGAGAATGCTGCTTTATTTATTCACTTTGTAAACTTTGAAGCTGGTTTTTTTTTTGTAATTTTGAGTTGTTCAAGTAATTTTTCAGTTAATGGAAAATAATCAAAAATCTAAATTCAGTGTACTGCGCTCTATACGTTTCATGATGAAAATTACTTTTCAAATGTTTATTTCAATTTTGTCAAAATTACTTAAAATTAGAATGTTAGCATAAATAATAAAAAAATGAAAGCAAAAATAATCAATAATAATAAGTAATAAATTTTTAATTCGTAGGTGGCAACGAAGGTTGGTGCAGCAAGTCTCTTCGCACATCCACTATTTCGTGACGGTTGGGAGCCTCGTCGCCGCGGTAGCTGCGAATCAGGCTTCTGGAGTTGTGTCGGCGAAGATCTGAGTCCCGAACCTCCCAATCGTCGACATGCATCGACACTCAGCAGTTCGGCAGCCTCAAGTCTTTTCCTTCTCGACGATCACCGAACAAGTTCGATCTACACAGACTCGTCGGAAGACATAGCAAGCCTCGGAGGTGGAGATTCAGCTTGTTGGGAGGACAGATTCGAGAGGTTTGGTCCGTCGAGCAAGACCATCGCCAAGATTGTCGACTACTTCGAACGTAAACAGGCGGGTGCGAGTAAACTTAGCGGCGAGCTTAGTGGTTTAGACGTCGCAGCTCCCAGCAGAATTGCTCTGTTGAGGGCGCGTCTTGAGGGCAGTGGACCCCTTTGTAGTATTAGCGCGGCGCAACGGCTTGTCGTGTGCGAAGGTGCGGTTAGGAGCAAGCTGCCTCTCTTTGACAAAAAGTGACGAGTCAGGGAGTCCTCTCTTCGGGGTCTATGAGTAGACGAGAACGTCGAGACACGTTTCGAAGAACGTTTTTAATTGAGAAAGTAGAATAACGTTGTTTTTTTATTATCGATGCAGGTACAGATTGAAGCACGTTATTTGTGTAATTCTTTCATTACAAATCATGTTAATACATTTATTAATTTTTATACGATACCGTGTATTCGAATTAGCAAAAATGATGCAATGAGTTCACGATATTAAATTAGTAATTAAGATTTTGATTTTACTTTTTTTAAATTATATTAATAATGAATTTGAATATTTGCTATCGAAATGTAAATGATGTACATAATTTTAATAATTAGTTCTAAGTTGCATAGTCTGACGATTACTACAATTCGATTCTGTAAAGTCTTATCGAACAAATAGCCATTTATTTTTTATCATAAATTAAATGAATATATTCAAGTCATTAATAATTTTTAATGATTACTTCGAAAATAAATATTTTTTAATTCAAAATTGCGTGGAATTTCCTTTAAGAGATTGTCTTTTAAGCAACGAAGAATTGCAACAAATTAAAAGTAGAATTTATTACATTTAAGTTTTCTCTTAAAGTATTACTAAATTCGTAAATTAAAATTTAAAAATGAGTTTTTCGAAATCTTGATTCTTGACGTTCTCATAAAAAGCCTAAAACACTTCATAAAATCGAGAAGACACCGAATTTATTATTGCGTTCTTCATTTTTCTTGAAATGCGTCGAAACTTGTATTGTGCGGTAGACATTTGTGTCTTATTTACAACTGTTGACATTGATCAGGATTCTGAGCTCGTAGTTTTACAAGACTGTGATGCTTCTTTTTAATGATCTATTACGCATACGTAAAACTTGATGCATCTTGAATCCTAGATCAAAAACAATCTAATTTTTTTATAAATTTATAAAAAATAAAGTTTACTCGCGCGATAAGGTTCTTATAGATAAAAATAAACACTTTTTATAAATTCATATTAAATTTTTGTATAAAATGACATTTGTATAAAATTACTAATAAACCACATTCATTCTCAGTTTGGAAACAAAAAAATTTAGTATGAAAAGCGAAAAGTGTTTTTTTTGTAAAAACATATTAGTTTATCCAGGTGTTTCATTGTTATGTTTTTAAAGCAGTTCCTAGTTAGGCAGCTCCGTCCTGTAAGCTTTGGAGATACCCTCAATTGTACTTTATGCCGAGTTATTACAATGGAAATATTAGCTACAGAAATTGATGCTATAATATATAAACTCTTTTGTTATTGATTTTTGTTTAGTGTAAGAAAGTTATTTAATGATATTGCTCTTAGGCGCTGAACAAGTAGACTGACTTTACTTTAAAATGTTACGCTACAGAAAATTTTCATCAAAAATTTTTTTAAATATTTCAATTATATAGCTAGAATATACACGAGCTGAATGAGCGATACCTGACAGTCGATTATTTAATGTCATTTTTGTTGATGTTTGTGTCAACATATTGCAATTCACACAAAGTTTCTACTATGAAGTTTGTATTTAAAATTTCATTTATTTAATAAAAATAAATTGGACAGTTAAATTTTATAACTAACTGACTTTTTAAAATTTTAGAACTTTTGTGCAAAGTATTATTAATCGTCAAAAATCAATAACAAAACATATAATCTCGAACTGTGGTAGCTGAAAGAGAGATTCCAATTTTCTTCTATTCCTTGCCTTCCTTCATCTTCCTAAGAACGTCCGTTAGTGTCAATTCAGTGTCAAATCATCGACTACGATGTCCAAGAGTAAAACAAGAAAGTCTTCTATCGTAATACTACAAAAAATGAGACCCTAGCATGGCCTAAATGCAAAAAGTAACAAATACACAAAAAAGCAACGCAGAAATGTTTTCTTCCGTTAAAATTACGCTACAACATTTCTCAAACTTAAAGAAAACATGTTCAGTGTGTGCACATGCTTAGGATTCAATCGATGTACACGGAGATACGAATATATTTTGTTGAGAAAAAGAGAGCTCGTGTCCCTAAATATTTTTGTTGCTAATGATAAAATAGCGAATCAATCCTCGATAAAGAAAGAAAAGAAATAATTGAATAACAAGGAGATTGCCAATTTGAAAAGAAGTTATATAAAAATAATTTAATATATCTATAAATGTATATGAAACTGATCTAGTCAGTGTATTAAACGAGGCGGCCTTATATTTTATATGTATACACGTATGAGAATATTAGTAAGTTTAATACGAGTTTAAAGGTTACATTGATTAAAATCGAGGTTAACAGTACGTCATTACACAGACGCCTAATATTTAAAGGATTTGTCAATCGAAATGTGAACTCTGACGTACCGTTCATTTCCTAGATGCTGATTTATATGGATTCTAGAGTTTTGTTAGACAAGTTTTTTAAATTCGATAATTTATGTTGCAATTATTATTGACGAAATTTTATCTTTGAATGGGCATTCTTAGGAAATTGAGAATAAGTTTCATAAAAAGATTTCGACTGGTTAGTCAATTTAAATAATAGAAAGTACATAAGAGCACGTAATGCAACTCTGGAATTCATTTTAGGGCAATTTAAAAAAATTATAGCAATAGATAATTTTCATTAATTTTATATACAAAGAAAAGTTGATGAAAATATAAAAATTATATAAAAAAAATATATACCTGAATGATAATCGCGCGTGTCTAGAAAGTATGTAATCATTGTTCAATTAAGTCGTGTTTTTAGATTGGCGTTGAATGGCGTTTAAATAATTATTCGTCCATTTTAGATAATATCGTCGCATTGAACGAATTCGTCGCCTCGTAGTACTGTTACTTTTCTTCTTTTTCTATGCAAATTGTACCAAATTCGTATATAAGGTTTAAGAGGTTAAATAGTTATTGTTTTATAGCCGTTGGAGTTGAATTGTTTTAGCACTTCATCTCCTTCAAATAAGACTGTGCGTTTGTTAAACATAATATACGTGTACGTAAGTATTGCTTTGAGTTGAGTTTCGTTTTCCGATTTTTCTTGTCATTTTTCTGGTATAGAGTAATTCGCAATATCGTCTTTCTTGTCCGCAAAAATATTGAAAGCTGCACTTAATCGTTCAAAATTTTGCAATGTACAAATATCAAAATATTTCAAAACCATTCTTAAAATTTTCGTATTCTTGCAAAAATTAAAGCAGTGATTTTTAACATACAATTATAATACAATAATTAAAGAACGAATTACTACTCATTCTACTAAGGTGATTGGTTTATACGTATTAAAATTATTAAAATTATTAAAAAAATGTCTTAATTATATGGTAAAATGTTTTTAATATTAATAAGCAAGACAAAATTACTCAATTTTACTATCTTATAAAATTAACCATTTATCGTAATTGCGGTTATCTTTTAAGGAGTGAATATTTTTATGCGTGCATGAAAATCCAAACCTTGAAAAATTAATAATCACAACATACTTTAAATACGTAATGTGGAATTTAATGAAATTTCAACAATGATGTTGAACACATTTCAACAATGATATAAATTTGATAATAATTCAAATGTGTGTTGTAAGTGTTCATGAAAAAAGTTAATTTTTCAAGATTTCATTTTTGTACTTGCGATCGATAAATTATTATAGTTTTGTGACACGCTTAAAGGTACCTGAACAACCAAGCGAGCAAAGAACTGCGAAGAAAAAATAAGTTGGGAATACTAACTAAAGTCAGACATATCGTGAGCGGGGCATATCCTATAAAAAGCTGATTTTCGATATTCGATAGTTAGTAAAGAATATGTGGTGCGGTGTGATTGGAATTCGAGTGAATAATGAATGAAAGAATTACAAGCGAAATTTTATAACGATGCGCGGTTTCGATATATAAATGCCAGGAAAGCTTTCCAAAAGAAAATAAAGTAATTGCAGTATAAGAAACTTATTTATTTTAAGGAATCCGAAAGAGAGATAAATAAGCAACGATATTCTATACTAAAATTCTACTACGATGTGAAAAAAGAAACCAAAATCGTCTCTTCCATACATTTTCTTTTTCGACAATTGTCTGTGATTACGTTTGTAGCCAGACAGACAAAGGCTGTACATATAAAAAAGAGAAACAAGTGAGAAACAGTGAAGTACCGTCTGAATCAAATGTACCGTGAGAATTCTTATTACTATTATTATACACAGGTAGTTTTTAAAAGAGTTTTTAATTCTTATTGTAATGAATATAAAAAACATCGTAAGCACGCGGTTAAAAGGTGTAATTGTCGCTTGGCGACAGAGGCGGAAACGACGAAGAATATAGGGATAAAAACGATAATAAACAAGTAATAATCAATTAAGCAAGTAAGCGAATGAATGCTACAAAGGTGGGATTTTCAGTGAAACTATAGATATATTGTAAATATTCCTATACAACATTAATAAAGTTAAGGGCTCGTAATTTTTACAAAATTGTTGTGTGAATTGTTATTGTTTATTTCTTCCTAGAATTTCCTAAATTCCTGTTTAACATTTAAAAATAAAGAAAGTTTATAATGACATTTCGTTTTTATTAAAGTAAATGTCTTGCCATTCTTAATATTACTAGAATTTAAATAATTTGCTGAATAATAATGGACAATAAATCAACAATGAAAATATTCCAACTTCTTTTACGCTCATGAATTTGGAGATTCGAGAATTTCGATCTCAAACTCGAAGGTTCAATTCGAAGGTTCATATCGCAAAGAATTTTAATTGTAAGGGAATAGGAATAATGTTTATGATTTATAATTATTAAGTTAATGGTTGCGTTTTATTTTAAATTTTTATTTTAAAATTAAATTAATTATTTCAACGAAATTTTTTAAATATAATAATTACGAATTCCTCAAGTCTTATACTCATTAAATAACTTTAAATCTGAGTTTTTTTTATTAATATATATATTTATTTTCCACGTAATGTTTCAGGTGTCCAAAATAATTATTTATTATACATCTGTCATTAGTGCTTAGACGCTAATTAACGCCATAAAAATTAACTATACTTATCTTTTCACCAAAACATTGACCCTTTTCTAAAAAATAATTTTATTAATCCAAAATTCCGCACAAATAAATGACAAGGTTTGATTCGCATGTTTATTTATTTATAAAAATATTAGCAGCACTAATAATAATAATAACAAGTTGTATTGCTAACGATACAGTAATTAGATTGAAGATAAAATACTTCTAGCTATATAAATATATGTAACGTAAAATATTCATAAAGTCAAGTATATACAAGTTTTTATTATACGCAAAGAACTCACATTGATGAACGACGCAAATCGATTTATAAAAGTCCTAATATGAATCTGATGTGTGACGTGACTTTAATTTTTTTATGAATTATTTACATATCGATTGAAAATGGATTGATAAAAACAATTTTGATAAATTACCTTAATTTTAAGTCGAATAAGCTTAATACGTCTCTATTCATAACCATATATTTTTTACATCTTATAGCCAAATTAAATAAAAAGTTTTCTCAAAGTAACTTTAAAAGAAAGAAATTAGGATTAAAACTTTATAGATTAACAAAAATTGAACTGGTTTAGAAACATTGCACATTAAACTTAAGTAGCCAAACAATCTACGACATCAGCAAAAGATTTGGCTACTTTAAAGCAATACTTTCCACACCCCTCATTTTTCTCAATATATTCTCCAAACGTTAAAATCTACAAAGACCGTTAAAGAAAATAATTTAAAAGTTCATAAATATTTTAAAGATTATATATATATCGCGAAATAAACGCACAGCATTCACAAGCATTTTCTCGCCTCCGAGATTCGGTATATAAAAAAAAAATGTCACCCCTCCTCAGTCGAAATGCAACTCATGCGCGATCTTCGAAACTCGGCATCGCCCGCGAGAATCATCGAAAGCACATCATCCACCGAAAGACACTTCAGAGAGCTCCGTTCGAGCGAGATTCCTCCGCGAATCAAAGGAATTTCCAAAACTATACAACACCGAGGTTTCTCCCGGCGCGATCATCACCGCTCGTTCTCCTTCGCGATTCCGCTGATGCCCAGGTCCTCCTCGGGGATCAGCGGAATGTATCTGGTCCTCGGGTCGTTCTTCCTCTCGTAGACGTACGGGAAGACGATGGACCTCGCCTTCTTCTCCTTGTCGTCGGCGTCCGCCTTCGGAGGCTCGCTCGCGACGGAAAAGTCGACGAGGGGTATGAACTTCCGGTCCTCCTCGTCGGACGTCGAGTTGCCGGTCGAGGGTTTGGCCGAGGAGTTGTTACCCGGAACGGGGACCCAGTCGTCGATCTTTGTCTCGGTGACTACGGCGTCGGTGTCGTTGCCGCGGCTCGGCGTCCAGCTCGCTCCTCCCTCGCTCAGCCATTGACCTTTAAACGTCGAAATCGTTCGGTTATATACAGCTGATCAACGACGAAGATTCGCCGGCGATGTAGAAAAAAACACGTACCTTCGACCGACTTCTCCTTCCGACTGTTTTCAGCCTGCGGTGGATTCTGCGGCGACACGGGCACCCAGTCGTCGGAGCTGAGGGCGAGGACGCGTTGAGTTCGCTCGACCTTGACAATTATGCCCTCGGCGCTCGTGCTCGTGCTGGTGCTGGTGCTCAGGGCCTTGACGACACTGCGGCCAGTCGTCGTGCTGATCGTCTCCTCCTCGAATTCGATGTAGTACTTGGTGCGACTGTCGTTGCTCTCGCCGAGGCGCTTTCGCGGATTCGGCTCCTTGTCCTCGTCGCTGTCTCGTGCTCCGAACAGTTGTCCTGGAAAGTTCACGATCGACGTTATACATACATTTCGAGCTTCGAGGATATATCCGAACGAACGACAAAAAAACTCACCCAAAGGCGGGAAGTACTTGGGCCTGTCGGAGCGTCCGCCGCCGATGAAGCTCGGCGTGTACTGCGAGATGAGGGGCAGCAGCGTCTGCCTGGCGTACCTCTCGGCCTGGGCGAGGATGCCGGCGAGCCGCTCCGGCAGGAACTGGACGGTGAAGCCCCTGGAGGAGGAGGACTCCTCGAGCACCTCGTGCTTCCTATCCTCCATCTTCGCCTCCGCGGAGGAGGTACCGGCGGTCCTCGCCGAGGGCTCCTGCCTGGTGCCTCGGGGTCTCAGCACGGGCTCGGTTATCTCGGGCAGCTTCAGGGAGCGGCCGGTCTCCTTCTTGCCGGCGGTGGCTCGGAGCACCGGCTCCTGGACCTCGGTCGAGGTGGAGGTGACGAGGTCGCCGCTGGTCGTGGCTTTGAGGGGAGTCGAGGTGACGGAGGGGCCGAGGTGCAAGGAGGCCGGGCCGACTATGCCGGAGAAGCCGCGTCCGCGCTCCGCGAATTCGACGCCGATGTTGTTCTCCACCGAGTTGGAGGCACCGTCGTTGCTCAGCTCGGCTAAGGACCAGGGACTTGGAGCGCTCTGTCGGATGTTTAGTGGTTAGTGAAGTCAGTGTGTGATAGATATTTTGGTTTGCAAAAAATGGCTTTTCTGCTTTTTGGATTATTTTTAAATGTAACACAATTGCCTATTTGATTTTTTAAATTAACTACTTTTTCTTGAGAAACTCATAGAAGACAAATTCAAGCTTCAACGTCTAAAAAAAATCATTTCAACTCCCGTCGAAACTTTCACGCCAATTATCTAAAAGTCTCCGCGCAAAGCAGCGATTTCCATTTTTAATATCTCAACAAACCTTTTAATGCTCGCTTGCCGAAAGCTAATAACGCCTGCGTGCCTCGATCCAATAATCTCTCGCGGAAGGAAGGAAGGAAGGAAGGATCAAGATTCCCGAGGCGCAAATCGCAATTAGCTCGCCGGGGAAAACTCTTTTTACTCTCCTCCCGAGCGGCTGAGTATTCACATCGCGTGTCGGCCGCGAGGAAGCGTTCGTTGATTCATGCAAATTCGAATTTAGCCGGTGAACGCGAAAATTCGCGAGTGCGAGCGGACAAATTGCCTTTTTAGCGGATTTTAAAAACAGCGCGGGGGAGGCGCGAAATTCTTCGGAGAGCGCGCAGCAAGTCTGCCGAAGTTCTAACCAACCTGGTAGCTCTTGTCGCTGCTGGAATTCTCCGCGAACTCTTTCACGGCGGCTGCAGCGGCCAGCTTGGCTTGTTCCCTCGCGATCCTGAGATTCTCTTCCTTGGTGAATGGTCCGAGTCCCTTTTGCGGCACTTCATTGGTAAAGCTATCTTTTCCTAAAAAAACAAACAAACATTTGTCGTTACAGCTTTATTATCGAGATCCCATCCATCCGTTTCCGCAAACGATTCTCGAACATTCTCCCTACCGGCATTGATCTCGTAGTTCTGCTCCCTCGTGAACGGCCCGATGGACTTCTGACCGCTCTCCTCCTTGGCGGCCTCCGTGGAGGGCGGCTGCTCGTTCTCCGCGCTGCTCGAGGTGGCGTTGTCGACTTCCGGCGGGACGCTGCAGTCGCCCTGGTAGAGGGGCAGGTAAACCGGTCGACCGGAGCCGAGGATCAAGCCTCGCTTGCAGACCGAGTACAGAGTCCCGTAGCTGTCGGTCACGGCGACTTTGTCGATCGCCCAGGACACCAGGCCCGACGATATCCAGCCGCTGTACGCCGTGTATTTTATCTGAGCAAGTATTCGGTTAGATTTTTAAGGAATTTTGAATCGCGCCGAGTTGGTTTACCTCTATGGCATCGAGATTGGCGAGGGCAGGGTGGGGCACCACGATCTTCTGCAGAGTGGCGCCTACGTGCAGTTCCTCGTCGTCTTTCTTTGTCATCGTGAAGGTCTCGTTCATCGAGCCTTCCGTTATTAGAGTCACCTGCAGCTTGCCGTAGCTCTTGACGGGCCGCTCGTGTCTGCTGTTGTACACCTTTACCTATTTCAAAGACAAGCATTTCCTCCTATTAAATTACTGCGATTCGTTTATATACCGTCGATAACATTTTTCGTTTTACCGATCGAAATTCTCCAGGATAACTTCCATCGAATTTCGACCAATAAATCCATCACCACTTCGTATCGAGCTTTCTCTCTCTCTCACCTGGTACTGATGAGCGCAGAACGGCTCCTCGTCCCGCGTGACAAGGTACATCTGTCCCCTCGCCGGGGACTTGTCGCTGTAGAAGCCCATGTCGCTGCAGGGCTGCTCGGGATGCGTGCCGCAGGGGAAGCACTCGCCCTTGAGCAGGCCGTCGTAGCCGGTCTCGCAGGGGAACGCCGGGAAGCGGCACTTCGGGCTGATCGAGTCCGTGAAGAGCTTGTAGGCCCTGCGATGGTTGCACAGCGAGCGGCCCTCCACCGGGCTCGCTGCGTCATTGAGGAAGGACGGATTTTTAATACGTTATCGGTTAAAGGGATATAGATGAAAGCGACAGAATTAGACAGCCTCTCCTCCCAAAGCCCGCAGGAATCTCCGAAAGCTCGGCGAAAGATTCTCTTTAGAAATCGAAACCCCCGCAAAAGACGGGCAACGAAAAAAAAGCGAAACGCCGCTGACACACGCGAATCGGCCCGCGTCGTTTCACCGCTCGAGCGGAGAGCGCCGAGAGAGAGAGAGAGAGAGGGAAGAGCGCAGGTATGTCCGCTGCCGGCTGACGACGAGCCAAGGTACGACCCACTTTCGAGGCTGGCGGCGGCGGCGGCCGTCGCGTGGGAGGCGCGCCGAGTGAAAAGCCCCGGCTTTCTAATCGACCGCCGGCCGCGACGCGTATATATATCGATCTTCCGCGCGGCGACCGACGCGAGAAAGTGATGCACACGCCGCCGCCGACTGGCCCGAAATTTACCGAGGCCTAATTGCGATCGCGCCGTTTTGCGGGGCTCGCCGCGGCTTCGCTGCAGCTTTTCGCCGAGCGCGGAGGGAAAAGTTGGAAAATGTACGGGCTCGTTGGAGCGGAGGCGGTGATTTTGCGGCGAGGCGAAGAATGTTGTTAATCTATTGGTTTATAGGTGGCCGCCGTATGGCTGATTGGCTTTTAGCCTACTAAATATGCTAATGGCTTTCTGGTTTTATTCGGATAATCTTGTTAGATATTAGGTCAGAATTTATACAATTTACGATGAAATGCAAAACTAGCTGATTATCAGTATAATAAAAGCATCAGCAGAAGGGCTTTTAAAAAATAATGTTTTCGGCTAAATTTAGATCCACTCAATGATTAATTTACCATTCTAATTGAAAAATAACAGGTTTGGATTTTTTGTCACGCTAAAAAACCTTATCTTAATAAAAAAAAAAAAAAAAAATATAGGACGATCAATCGATTTATGAACCATTCCAACAACCGTACCGACAAGTGAATCAATGCAGCCGAGTTAAAAAAATTAATCGAATCTCACTCACACCAAATGATATCGCTGACGGCGCCGAGGAAGAGGTTCGAGCAGCCAGTCTGCATCCTACCGCCGTTCGGGTAGAAGTCTACGTCGCCCATCGGCTGCCAGGATCCCAGGCCGCCGAGTATCAGCTGCTCTCCGTTGCTGTGAATCACGTCGACGAAGTTGGCGTCGGTCTCGTCCAGGCGAGCTCGCGGATCCTGGGCTTCGAACAGGGGACCGGCTGGATCCAAACCTGGACGAATAACGAATTATGTATATAGATGTTATAAAAATAGCCGTTTGAAAATATTACGCCAACTCCTGGCGCGGCGAGTGTAATTTTAAATTCGCTAAGTGACTCATCGTCCCTGCGTTCCAGTTGGTTTATATACGTTCACTTTCTATAGAAAGGTATACCGAGGAAAGTGCGAACCAGCTAACATCCCTGACAAAAAAAAAAGAGGCAGCTCCTCGGACTTTCATTAGCATTGTTACCTCCGACTGCTTTTTTCCCGCCGACGATTTTCTACTTTTCCCACCTCCAGCGCGGGGAAAAGCTCGCTTTCCTCGTTAACCTCTCCCCGCTAAAGAATTCGTTAATTGCGAAAAGAAGAAGGCCCCCCCCCGCTCTCCTTTCGGTTTCAAAAGCTCTCCGTTCGATACAAAGCATAACGAGCGAATCGACTGCGCGCATAATGAGCGAGAGGTCTCTCTCGCGTGTGGGTATTGTGAGTCGGTGGAAATGACCGGACAAAAACGCCGCGACGACCACCGGTCGACCTTGCTATCGTTTACTCTCCCGCCGTTCTCTTTCGCCTATCGTCGCGGAGTGTTGGGTAATTTGCCGAGTCTTTGCTTTTTCTCGCACATTGTGTTGCAGGGGACGTGGCGGTTTATTGATTTTTTTTTATTGTTGTGTCTTTTCTCGTCGTTTAATCGACTTGCGATATGGTAATTGAATTAGGTTTTATTTTATATACTTTATTATATATGTGGTTTAGGTAACTCGCGATAAGACAAATATTATGCAAAAATTTGCTTCAAGGTGCAGTTTCAAGGAACAGTTTTAATATAAATTATTATGGTATTTAAGTGTATCAATCCATATAGTTTAAAAACCTTAAAAGCACGATAAGATTTACGCATATAACTTCTCTGCATTTCGTTTATTAATTTTCTAAATCGAAGCAACCTCGTTATATTATACAGTAACGATTCAAATTTTCAACGTTATAATTAAGAAATATATTTCCCGAGCTCCTTTATTGCTCGATCAGAACGTTACGAAGCAAACCACTTAATCAGAGCATATCTTCAATTACTTTTTTTCGCAATAATAACGGGACGAAACTTCACGGCTCAAAACTGACCCGCGCCCAGACACTATAACGAATAACTCGCGCTTATATATATCGAATATACGGCGTACCGTAAAACTAATTGCCCGACGCCGCGCGGCGGACATGCATTATTTATAGCGACGATTTTTCTGCATACGTGCCAGCGCAGTTGAACGAACTGCCTTGTTTACATTACAATCGAATTCCGTATAGCGTAACGCCCGTAAGCGCGCGGAGGTGAACGTCGGCCGAGAGGAATCTCGGATTTCTCTCGATTTTGAGGAAGTATTGTTAAGGATGGATTGCTTTTTATTACCGCGCGATGCTTCTGCGCGTAGAAAGTCGAGGGTATACTCTTATTGAATTGGCTTAAGCGCGATTCTTGGATGAATAACGATGATGCTGTTTTAATCGGCGTGGATGCAATTTACGATTTATATTTTCTTTATATTATAAATAAGGCGATTACTTCTGGATCGAAATGAGCGTCTGCTATCTAAGCTTGTTAATCTGATCTTGATTGCGGTATGTTAACTTAATTAATGTGTTGATTCATCTTTTGAAACGGCGGAAAGAGATGATAAATCGTCGAGATGCGGCTCTACGTGATTCGAGAGAACAATTTGAAGATTCTAACATCTTCACGTCCGATCGGCTCTTGAGATTTTATCTGCCGCAAGTAGTTGCATCCGAAACCGGTAAGACAACACGACAGGAGTTAGACGCAGTTTTTGAAATTTTCTTCCACTTCTCCTTGGTGAAATGAAAAGGAAATGAGACTACTTTGCCTTTTGTTTCTCTTTCAAGGACTGAAGATGCAAAAGTTGCAGATTCTATATAGTTTACATTAAAAATATTTTTTCTCCAGAATCCCTTTCAAAGTGCGAAGAAACTTCCACTTCAAACCAAACTTTCAACCGAAAAATTGAACGTCCGAGAGTACAAAACTCTCTCGCAAACGAAACCCCTTAAAACTTCAATCCCCGTTATCTCTTATAACACTTAATAAAAATAAATTCGAGCCTGCACTTACCGGTAATCCTGGAGACGTTGCCGAGCTCGGCGCCGGCGAACCCGGCGACGTGAGCGCCGAGGCTGAAGCCGATCAGGTGAATCTTGTCCATGGAGACGTTGAGGTTGCGCACGAGCTTCGCCAGCTGACGACCGACCAGCCTCGTGTTAGCCGCCGCTCGCACGTAGTTCGGCACCGCGCTCCCCGGGCCCCAGTCCACGCACACTGCCGGTTTTCAATGCGAGTGTTTATATTGTGATTTCTGTACGAGCTGCCTTGGCGATCGAATCGATAAGGGTAATGAAATGGCAGAAACGGAAGCTTAAGAGGGAAGCGGTAAATTTAGTGAACCGGTGAATGACGATTTTAATCCAGTTTCGAAGGCAGATAACGGCTGTATATTATTAATATGAAATTAGTGCCGAGATCTCTTTAGGACTATTGATAGAAGCGAAATATCAAAGTTAGAAGTACAATTATTTTGGAAAAAGAAATTTGACGCGGACACACTTTGTAAGATTATTAATTGCAAATTGTATTGTATAATTTTCGTATAATACACTGAGAGAAAAGTTTTGTAAAAATTATCATACTGTCTAGTAAGGCCACCACAGACTGTCAAAACCAAAAAAATTACCATACTTTATAGGAAAATTTATCAAATAGTAACCACACAGAGCAATACAGAGCAACTTTTTTACGTTTGTTGTATGATAATGCCGGACACGCAACTTTAATAAAGTTTTCATTTGCTGTGATTCGTTTTAAGTACGGGGGATTTAAGAACGACCTTGAGATAATGAGGGTACCGTTACAAAGTAGACCGCAAGGGGAATTTCTGGTTTGATTGGATTGATGGGTAATCACCGACAGATTCCGATTTACATTTTAATAGCTACTATAAGCGAATCGTATACGTAACTGGACTACTGAAATTTTAATTAGTCATTGCAGGTAGTCGGTTAGTTTCAATGATTCGTATCTCGCAAAAAATGACCCAATTGTCGAAGAAGAGATAATTTCTATTTATTTAGCATAACGTATTATTTTATAAATAAAAAATATGATACTGGTTAAAAGTTATTTAGTTTTCTTAAAAAATACTTTACATACAGCAAGTAAAAAGTAATCGTTATTTTAATTTTTAGCACGTGTTCACATAAATATTTATTTGCTGTCCCACTTTTTAATCTCTCAGTGTATTCATATGAACTAAACGATGTTTAATCCAGAATAAAAACATACTCTTCTACCGCAATTTTTTAACGAACGGTATCGCAAATTGAACTTTCGCGGACAAAAAAAGGCCACAGTTATGATTTAACCCGACCTCCTTGATGAGAGAATCAGTCGAAGATCGCGGCAGCGGTTCTTTAGGCGTTCTTTATACGAGCCATTGTACGAGGCTGAAATTTGCATTTGTATGGCTGTTAATTGGCTGTGAATTAGGTTTTCGAGGACGAACGTCAACTGGAGCGTATAAAAGTTGCAATTCTCATGAATTATGCAGTCAAAAATGAGAATGAAATGCGTTATTATTTACGTTATTGGGAATCATTTTGAGGCAGCCAACTTCCTTTTTTTATTCTGCATTTTCCCTTTGAATTCATCTCTCACCTATTCTTAAACACAGATCTTACTTTAACTTCCATTGCCCGACAAAGGCGACGTTTAACCACTTAAAGTCGCCCGACCGAAGTTTCGAAAAAACGCAGTTACATCCACCCGCGGTAGCAACGGTAAAAGCGGCATCGCTCACCTATGTTGCACTCGATGACCGCCATGAGGGCCGAGCGCATCTCGTACACCCAGATGTGGTCGCAGCTCGAGCCGAAGCCGTGAACGATGACCTTGGTGGGCAGATCGGGATCAATAGCGTTGTTCATCTTGTCAGTTATGCTGTCCGCGGGCACCTCCATCGGTATCGAGCGCGCCCTCCTGCTGCCGTAGACGAAGAATCTGCAAGAGCGTTCGAGGATCCGTACTTTTTGTTTAGGCTGGGATGGATTATTTTTTAATGATTTTAATGAGTGGACGTTGGTTTTTGGCGATTTTGTGCAATGGAATTTTGTTCCGAGGAGAATTAGTTTTGAAAAAAATAATTTACATATTTTTTGCAAGAATAATAGAGTAAACGATAAAAAAATTTTTAAGAACGTGTTTGACTTAATTAGAAAAAAAAAATTTACCACACGTTACATAACGAGAATAAATTTTGATGATACGTATTTAAAAAATTACACTTATGCCAGTGGCCTTGAATTCTTTTATGCTCACTTGTTTTAGAATCTTCTTTTTAAGTACTTTTAAAAACCCGCGTTTGAAGAACGTATTTTCTATTTTGTATTCAAATACTTTGTGGTAATTTTTGACACATAAACTGTTCTTTTTATTGCACTTCCAACAGTTAAACACAGTTAGGATGTCAAAAGTTATAAACTGTTGCGGTTGTTCCTCTCTTTCTTAAACCTTCTTGAATGTTTATGTTAATCAGTTAATTTTAAAAGTTTATTAGAATCTTTAAAATTTAAGCCACTATACTATTCAAGCATAAATTATTTTTTTCTTCAAAATCGTTTAACTAAATCTGTTTTTGTAATTTATGTATTGGCATCATTAAGATAACTCTTAAGTTTAAAAACTGCCTAACCAATCAAAGCGATTTACTGCCGTTTTTACGCTCCCTTAAAATACAATATTCTAATTCACATTCGATCATTTAAAGACGCCAAACACCATATTTTGCAACTTAATCATCTCCACCCAATTCGTGCACGCGCAATACCAACCTGGTGCCGACGTCCTTCGGCGGCGAGGGCAGCATCTCGAGGTAGCTGAAGGGTCCGGTGTCCTCGAAGCAGCCGACGTCCTCGTAGCAGACGCGCGAGACCTCGCGCTTGCTCCTGTGAGCCCGGCGCAGCTTCCGCGACTCCCATTCCGTCACCGACTGCAGCACCGCCTGGTAGATCTCCGCGTCGTTGCGCTCGTCGAGCGACTCGTCGACCGGCATGAGCCTCTCCGCCGACGTCCCGACATTCTTCCCTGTTGGGTGAAAAAATAACGGTCGATCAGTTTGTGGTATAATGATCGGTGGTGAATATGTGCGCATCGAGTAAATTTATTGCAAAATAAAATGGACAAGGTCAATCGAAAAATTGTTATAAACGTTTTGTTTGTTCTACAAACAAAACGCTCGTTATGTATTCTGCTAAAAAACTACAGATAATAGAAAATTGACCCAATTTTGAAACGCTTTTAAAACCGAAGCAAATAACTTTTTTTTGCTGATTTCATTTTTCCGTTAAATTATTTGCCTGCAGTAAATATATGGATCTCTAAGCTAATAATGACGTCGATCAAGATCACGTATACTTGAAATACCTCAATGAAAAAGTAACCTCCTCTAAACCCCCTCATCCTACCCTCGCAAGCCCCGAAACTTATCTCCTCCGCGAATCCAGCCGCACATCCTCTCCCAAACCCGGCAATAATCCGTTCTCCGCGGCACCTCGATCGAAGTGGGCCGCGCGGCGTCTAAAATCGAATCGCCTTCGGAATTCCGCGACGATTTGCCGTCGATGGCGGCGGCGAAAGGCGCATCCCAGGGAAGGCGGAATATCGCAATATCGACGCGGGCGATGCTAATAGCCCCGTAACGGCACACCGAGGAGCCATTAGCCTCGGCGAGACTGCGACCCGCGCCGACGAGCCGTTTCACCTCGCCGTGGGTGTGTTGAGCCGACGGTCCTACTGACCTATATAAACGCGCACACCTGCTCGGGCGGGATTCTGCGCCGCCTCGCAGCTGCGCACTGGGTGGCGCGACGAGGCCATGCACGTGTAGCTGACGATTCGTTTGCATGAACATTGCCTGCTGGTTGATGCGAGCCTAGTTGGATATTCTCGGTATTTTGGAATTTTAGTGTTCGGGAGTTGAAAATTAAAGACGTTCTTTGCGAAGATACAGTTTAAGTCGACTGTCGAAATTTTATTCTCAATTTCCGCTTTTTAACAAAATGATTATTGCGCGCGTGTCATTCGCGTGGGTTTAACTAACCGAATTTTTCAGTAGTAACAGCAAAGTGCGTAAATAACTGTCCACGCGTTCGCTTTCATACGTGACGATTACACGCGATTGTTTATAAAATACGCGTGCAAATAATAAAGCATATTTAATAAATTTCGTAAATTAAACTAAAGCTTTTAATTACTCAAAAGGAACGAGCGAACAAACTTCGCTCCCAATTTCTACGAAGACACAAACTAACGCTCTAACAACAATCGATCCCCGAGCGGCATTCCCGCGTCGGAACGTGTGCTTTTATATAAATAGGAAGAGAAATAACTCCAGCGCAGGGGGACATATGTGTATACACACGCACACGAATAAAAAGTCGCCCGAGCTGCCAATGCGCACGTCTACCGGCGGCGGCGTGAATTTTAATGCCGCCGCCGCCGCTCGTTTGTGCAGCGGATCGGGTTATTCAATCCGATTTCTAGCCGCGCCCGAAAACGGAACGCTTAGATATGTCGGGCTTTGTTACGCCGAGTTACGAAATGGACGCAACGATTATTATTATTCCGGCGATTCTGGCAAACTTTTTGCATCGCGCGGCTGCCGCGGTGGTGCTTTTTTGTCGTTCGCGACCGCGGGGATATAATGTCGTTATGGCTCTATAAAGTTTTAGCGGGAGCTTTTTTGTGCTCGCCGACGTTGGGAAATAATTCCGCGGAGTTAATATTGTAACGCCTCCGCTCCCTTTTAGGAATGCCGCGGGAATCTCGAGGACTTTGGAGGGAGTGATGGAAAAAATGTTGAGTTTGTAAATGATGATGTAGAGGCGAGCTTTCGACACAATTGTCGGATGGTTTTTCAATCTAATACGGTGGATACGTTAGAGAGATATTAGAAAGTGCCATTTAAAACCTTATTTTCCCCTTTTTCAGCGATTAACATATCAAAGCGTCGGACGCAAAAATCAAAATATCAAAGCCGGTTAGGCGAGAGGAGCGATTTGTTTCTTTTTGCACAATACGTTTACCTCGGCGAAAAATCGAAATCGCTAACCGCAAGATACGCGTATATACGAACGGCAAAGAACCCGACGCGACGGCGAGAGAGAGAGAGAGAGACACGATCCGAAGGGTATATCGTAATTATGATTTCGCGGGCGACAAGAAAGCCGCCCGTCAGTCAGCGGCGGCTCTCGGAACTGTGCCGCAACAACTAGTTCAATTACCTCATAATTTTCGATACCGGCAAAAAGGAGAAGCCGCCGCCGACGTTTTTCACGGAGTGGCTCTCCTCGATATCCTACATTTCGGCGCATCTTTCCCGCGCGGCTAATTCCCGAGACCTCTGCGCCGCGCGCCCGGAAAACAAAATCTGTGTCGCGCGCGGAATAATTGAATATTCACGCCGGCGTTTAACCTGCTCTAAATGGAGCGCTGTCATTTGGGAGGTAAGAAGCGCCATCGCCGGGGGGATATTATAATTGCTCGGAGTATCGCGACGGGCTAAGGCCATTATTTCGAATGGCTAAAATTGCAGAACTCCTTGCCGCAATGCTATGCTTCTTGGGTCGTTGTTGGGGCAGAAGTGCTGCTATTAGGTTTCTGTCGCAACTTGCTATTTTTTTTTTGCTTCAGAAATTTTACGATTATTTTATGTTTTTATGAATTATTTTGATCATTAGCTTAACAGCGCACTGTTCACCTTTCGAGTCTTGTTGAGTCCTGTTTAAAAAAAAGTCTTGTTTCGGTTCGGTTCACCGGTTTACTTTGACACTGAAATTGCGAACCGGTTTTCGGTGCTTCTTGCAAAGTTTTTGAGCTACTTTTTACTACAGTAGCATTTAAGATGAACCGTACACTTGTTGGCGAATCTAAAGTGATTCCAATCATATGGAAATCAATTTTTTTAAATTAACAATTAACCCACTAAAATCAATAAATAAAGTGACTTTTCTACTCTTAGTTTGTAAGGATAAGGCACATTCGTTAATACTAATCAGGAAATCGACGCCACTTTTTCCAAACCAAATACCCACGTTTACGACCCACGACTTCCAGATTACAAGATGCAGCGTAACGATAATTTATTAAGCAAATATCGACGCAATCCCCAACGACTATTACCACTTTACATTTCACGCGAGAAGCACTAAACTCGTAGCCACACCATAACTTCCAAAACAAAAAAAGGAAAAAAAAAACGTGTTCAATTCGTAAACGCGGGTCTCTCGCTCCCTCGAACCTCGCGTTCAGCGGAAATTACGAGAGCCCGCCGACGAAAAACAATTATCACGACCGATCCAGTTCGCCAATCGTCGCCTACTTTTGTATCCCCTCGGCTCTTCCGCGAAAGCGGCGTCGGCATTTTTTCGCGCATCTTCTCGATTGCGAGTCGCGCGCTTCCCGCCCCCTATGTACGCGTCCGCGAACTTACGACCCAGTTCCGGGCCTGGTTTCGCGCGTCTCGCGGCGGGATAAAAAAAAAAGAAGACAACGCGGAGCGAGAGAGCGTTCGTTCGTCTTTCTGTCGTCGCGGCTGCTATACTGACCCGCGATGCGTTCCTGAAAAGTGACTCCTCGGCGCGACGCTCGAATTGCCAGCGAGGATGAAATTTCAGTGTGCGCAGTGGTACCTTTCGGCGTTGAGGCCGGCAATGTCGAGCTTTCGGAGGTTCGATATTTCAGGGCTGATTAACGCGGTCGAGCTTTTTATTGATTGATTTAAAATTCGCGCCTTTGTGAGTGAACTTAAAGTGTTTGCTAGGGCTTGACTAAAAATAGTGTATATAACACTTTTTAATGTCCATCAATAATTTAATTTTTAAGCAATCTTTATTTTATCTTTCTTGCAACCAACAAAGTCCTTTAAAAGGAAAGAAAGAACTTGCGTGTAAACTTAATACGAAGTACTCCGTTTCAAGTGCACCAACCAAGACGCGTATCACACAGAGCCACCGGGACTAAAAACAGCCGTCCCCGCTCGAATTTCGCGGCTCGTTTAATTGCTCCGAAAGAAACGACGCCGTCGCGGGCACGACGACTGCGTCAAATTCCAATTGCACGGAAAAATCGGGCGAGCGGGTTCCCTTGATACCCCAGTTCCTATCGATGTCAGACGCCTGTCCCAACTCCGATGGCGCATGGCGCGCTCCGTCTTCTTTTTCGGCGGCGCGCTTTTTAGCGCGTTCACGCGCCTCGCTCGTCGATCGATCGGCGCGTTTTGTACGAGCGCTGGAGCGGCGTTTATTGTCTGCCGGAGACTTTTAATATGAATTTGCTGTGTTATTATTTTGAAAGCGGCGGTTTTAAGGAGGAGAGGAAGTGTTAATAATTGTGTGCGTTTCAATAAAATCAGGATTCGATCGGACTTGTTTTGCGGCATTATTCTAGCTGCGATTTGCTTTTCTCGTGCGGTTGTACGAAAGTGGCTTTAAAAACAATTTTACGAGTCCGGTAAACTTAGCTTGCAACTTTGTAATTTTACTTCATCCTTTTGCATTTCCACCGCGCTGGGAATCGCTCTATTTCGACCCACAATGCCGTAAACTCCATTTTCAAAAGCAAGAAAATTTAGCTGTACCGCACGAGGCTGCAAGCCCGTAATTTCGAGCGAGCGCAAACACAGGCGTCGCGCGAAGGTAAGAGTTTGAAATTTTACTTTCTCCGCTCGTCTACACTCGAAACCGCGCACACAAAAGCGATCTCGAACGAACGCGTGAAAATGGGCACTCGATTTGAATCTCAAAACGTCTGATTCACACCGGGAATGTAATTACGACTTTCTAGGCGCGATATCCGACGACGATAAATCACGATAAATCCGTCCCCCCCCCCCCCCCCAATCCGCCGGCGTAACCTTTTTCTCGAGACGAAGAAAAATGCCTTGAAATTAACGGAAATTGGGTGGCAAAGAGGAGGCATTTCGAAACGGCGGCCGGTAAAAGTTCTCCGGTCTGCGTCAATGGATGTATCCGCGCGCAAACTCGTAAATAATCTCGAGTGCTCCCGAGGTGAAAATCGGAGAAAGGACAAACAAAAAAGCGACACGAGGAAGTCGTCGCGGCTCGCCGGAGGAAAATCGGGGAAACCGAGCCTGGCTTTGAAAAATCCGTTAATTTAATTAGGCTCGAATGAAATGCCTCGAGAATACTTATGATCCGAGAATCCCGTGGCATTCAACTTTACTGAGAGGTTTTTTTCTAATTTCTAAATTTACTGTACTCTAACGTAGTTTTAGAAAATTCCGAGCCTGCGATCGAGAGGGATTTTGAAAAAGGCTGGAATTTCATTACGGATGTAAATACCTCGTTCCGAGTGCATTAGACTTTTCGTTAAAAAAAACTGTAGCCTAAAAGTTTTTTAATCCATTCAGATTAGAATGCAAATGCCTCTTAGAGTGTGGGCATAATTATTTTAAAGCGGAAAACCGCTTTTGAAGTGTTCTCGAGATGAAAAAAAGAGCAAGGCTATAGAGTGGCGAGACTTTTTGCCTGCTCTTTCTCTTTCTCCTTGGACCGCAGGTGTAAATTGAGAAACTACGGGACTAAAAACAAGTGAAGGAGGAAAACGTGCATTATGATCGAACGCAGTATTATTATGAACACTTACGCTGCGGGTGATTGAAAATTTTAGAAAAAAACATTGATTTCAACCTGGTTTCGAAATCAGTGCAAGTAGATAATATATACCGACTGCAGCTGTAAGATAATAATGGGCTTAAAAAACAACGTAGTTAGGGTTTAAATTAGATTAATTTTTAATGCATTTTAAATAACCACCATTGTATTATCGACTCTTACTCACAATCAATTGAATTTGAAACAACAGTTTTAAAGCTTTTTTGAGAGTTTGACTAAAGAAGAGCCTTCAGAAACCCAAAACTATATAAGTCGGTGAAATCCAAGGTCTGCTTAATACACGAAAGCCTTTGACTGGCTCTTCAGACCTGTGCATACATTAAAAAACTGTGCGTTTGATTATCCTTGAAAGGTGAGCTGCATTTGCCAACGCCGAGTGGCTCTAAAAAGCAGTGTCGAAAGCGGCCAGATCTGTTTTGATAAATGGATTATTATCGTTGGTGCAACGCCCGCCTTTGAGCAACACAACGCTCCGTGACGCCGCTCGGCTATTAAAATAACGTTAGATTTTTTTTTCAGAGGTATATAGCCGCGATCGGTGCACGGGTTTTGTTACGCTTACTTGGTAACGTTAGATTTTTCAGATTTTCATTGCGGGACCGGTTTTTTTTTTTACGGTGCTCCACAATTTCGAGGCGGCAGATGCGCATCGTTTTCTGCGCGTTATAAAGTGCCTGTAACGTCGTACTAAAAGCTGTTTTTCTTCGGGAAATCTGGAGTCGGGAGCATCTTTTGAAAGTAATTCTACTGGGACACTTTGCCGCCTGCGACTTTCGACTTTGTGATAAAAAAGGGATTCGTTTTACCAATTAGAAAGATAGATATTAGATTTCGACAAATAATAAACTGTCACAATATGGGGGATACCGCGAAAAATCATTTATTATTAGCCGCTGTCTCTTTAAATTTCTAAACCGTCAAAGAGCTTTTTTGCGAAAAAATCAATTTCACCGCGACTTTCACCTATTAAAGCCAAAGAACCTTAATTAAATAAGCTTTTCCGAATTTAAAAAAAAAAAACGTTTCCTACAAAATAACCTGACGATAATATCGCGCTAATCCATACTTAATGAATTTCCGTAATTATCTTTTTACCGTCGATGTTGGCCGACTCGATCGAGCTGAATTCAGCGAGATAAAGCCCCCATTCCTGCGTAGAAATTTTTACTTTTTATTCCGGCGGTGATGCCTTAGAAATTATTTTTCTCTCAATACCGTAACTAAGCACCAGGTTCCGTAATGCGAGTCCACTCTCGTTCGCGTTCCATTATCTTGTAAGGAAACAGCTTATTTCCATCTCACGCTTTGTGCTTTCAAATTTCTTTACAGGATTTCATAAATACGATTGACTTTTTATTGCTTCCTATGCTGTTATTTGTGCATTAGCGCGCGCTCGAGGCGTAATTTCGCGTCGATCGTTTTATTACTTTGATATCAGGAGCGGAGTCATCGTCAATCAAAGATTTTTAACGAGCGGACTGATGATTTTAAATGGCGAACTGTCGGTTTTTTCAGCTAATTTGGTAAATCGTCGGGCTGTATATAATGTTAGAGTTTCACGTGCGTTTTTAATTTCTGGTGTATATTCCAGAGTTTTCCTCGAGAAGAACTGCCGAGCCGCAATTATTTAACTGAGCCACTTTTCCGTTCATTGCCTCGCGTCGTCAATTTCCGAGTCTGGTCAATGTAAGGAGCGTAATTTACTCGTATTCTTAATGCATAACCTCAGCTGGACCGTCGCTGGAAAGTAGCTTATGTCAGTAAACGCGATGACCCTCTGGTATTATTATTTCTTTTACGCAAAGAAAGTTTGTACATATTCGACTTTTCGAACTGCCATTTTAGCTTGAACCAGATGTCTATTTGCTGAACCGAACTTTCACCAAAACAAAATTCACTCTGCAACACCTGAACGTTAATTAGCTTACCTCATTAAAATAAAAACAGCTCTGACGGTGAAATATTGTTTAGCTGTGAAGATTCATTCAGTGGATTGCAAACGGAGAAGAAACGCGAACGAAAAAATGAAGCTAAAGGTAACTAAACGACGGCGGAAAGAAAGAAACGCTCAGATTCAGCGGCGCATAACGGTACGTTCATTACACCGAAGGCGCGAGAGGACAATGGCGCTCAGTCGGCCGGTTTCTTAATTCTCCTCTTTCTCTCTCTTTTTCTCTCTTGAATCTACATTTTTCTTTATTCGGAATCAGCGGTCTTGAATTCGTAGCGTCCTCGTGCACTTGACTCTGTTTTGACACGGGAGAAAGTACTTTGAATTTCTGCTTTTGCTGGTTCTTTGTGTGAGAGGGTGAAATTGAAATTTGGCCATTCGAGGAAGAAAAAATGGGTCGCCTCCTTCGTTTTTACGTTCTATTGATTGTGCCTCAAAGTCTTGATTTGTGAATCGAAGTTATTCAAGGATGGAATTTATTGCTTAAAAGCTTAACATATTTTTTAGCGAGGAATAAAATATTTAGCAAAAATTATGGATACAATTCTATGTTGAAAAGTAATATAACATAAAGAAGATATAGAAAATATGTTCTAGAAGTTTTGCAACTATCAGGCATTTCACTCATTATTTTTATCTAGTAATTTAAATAATTATAGACATTTTCTTTTAAAATTTGACAAAAATATCTAAACTGATAAGAATGAAGAAAATTCGACGCAATGTTTCATTTTCTTATAAACTAAAATAATTTTGAAATTTATATGAAACTACTGTAAAACAATTAGCGCATTCAATTTAGGACCCATTTCTTCGTAAAAATAATGAAAACTTTCTTAAAAATAAACATATTCAAACACCCGAAGAATGAATGAAACTGCACCGCACACTTTTCTCCGATTCCCAGCGAAAATTATTAGACCATAAGTTGTAAAGTTGATTGCAACAACATTATTGATATTTAACGACGCGCCGCCGTTAAAAAAAAAATCCCCGGCAGCCCGACTAAAATACAGCCTTCCCGCAATAACCGGCCACGAAACGTTTTTCATTTGCAATTTAAACGCGCGTTTCTCGGAAAGACCGTTCGCGTCTAAAAAAAAAAAAACTCATTCAATTATGCGCAGCGCAAAAAAGCCGAAGAAAGTTCGACGTTATCCTCCTCTACCTCGGCGGGGCCGTTCGTCACCTCCCAATTACGCATCTCGGCTAAAGGGGAACGCACGCACTATAACGTCTTCATTACGGCACAGCCGCCAAGAAAAAGCCGGAAGGAGGAAACGAGCGCCGGCGCGATTACTCAAAACTTACGCGCCGCGGTCTTTTACGTGAGGCGCGTTCCGCAACGGGAGAGTCGGTCTGTTGTAATCGCAAAAAGTGTCGCCCGCCGCCGCCTTCTTCTTCCGACGCGTTTCCTCGGAGAGGTGTGTAAGTAATGTAGGTTAGAGGAGAAAGAGAGGATGCGGAGAGAAAGGCCGGAGTGTGTATATAAGCGCGCGAACAAAGGACGACGGCTGTGCGTGCGGGGATTCGGCCGAGGAAGACGACGATTACGGCCGCTCGTTGCGAATAGGGTGCAATTTTCGAGCTACTTGGCGCTGGGAGCTTTGGGAGCGGCGAATTTGCCGTTCAACTGCAGGCGTTTTTAAAGCTGTGATTGAGGGTGGAAGTGTCGATGGTGCAGAATGAAATCCATGTTTTATGATGTCCGGTAATTGGCTTTGTCATGAAAGTTATTCGTCGTAAATATTGTGGTTGAAAATCCTACCTAATGGAATGACATAAAAAAATTGTCATAGGATACGTTAATTAGTATCATTTGCGTTGCATAAATATATTTTAATTTACATTAAATACTTTTAATGCTCGCGATAATAAGTTTTACTTTATTTGTTGGACCGTAAAATTTTTCTTTCCGATTTATAGCTGTACAATTACAGTTTCTCCTTTGGTTCACTTTTATTTTTATAGTCTCGTAAAATGTCTTTCATTCAATGTGTTTTCTTTATAAACCAATTTAATATATGTCAAATTCAATCAAATGCATCCAATTTTATCTTTATACTTCCTGAAGCTAATTATAATCTTCGCCGAGAAACTTTTTAAAACTTTAATATTTCAGTGCGCAGAAAATTTCACCTTACTTTTAATATTAATTTATCATATCTAAAATACAATGAATAATTCTGCGGTGTTTAATTTATATACATTAATAATTCGCATTTTATATTTGAGGATAATATTAAAATAGTTAATAAAGCTGACAAGTTTAAATTTTAAATTCAAATGTCCGTTCTACTTGCATAGAATCTGTCAGATTTATAAAATATATATATTTTTTGTAAATAAAAAATCTACATACATACATTTTAAATTCTATTTCGTGTACTACTAAAAACACTCAGGTATCGCATAAACGTTAGATAAACTCCGAGTCGAGAGAAAGTTTCGATTTTTTTCCGATTGAAATCGGTGTATTTCTTTACACATAAGAATTAAATCTATTTTTTTTTTCCTCTAAATAAGCAAGAAATCCTCGCCGAAGGAAACCTCTCCGTTCGCGTTTTCTCCGCGATAAAGCTAAACTACATTCATTAAAAACAATAATGATGTATACATATGCCCAAGGGTAGAATTTACGTGCGATCTCACTTAAATTTATTAACCTCAATTCTTAATTTTTGAAAAAAGTTTTATGCAAAACCAAAACTACATCGATCATCTTTAAACGTAGACTAATCGTTAATCTGTCCATTCGGTACACATCGTGGTCTTTCATCAACTCGAATAAGCAGCAAATTGTATCAAAGCGCTCCATTAGCGACAGCCTGTCACACCTAGATATTGCGTCTGACATGATTTGACGCTTACGCAGTGAAAGTTTTCCGACAGCAGCAGCAGCCTGTCTTTATCAACCAGTAAAGGAACACACCTAATGAAAGTTACATTAACCCCAAATCGCCCAGGAAAACATACAAAAATACTTTGCCTTAAGCTCCCATCAGAAAGCTTATCGATTTCCATAATTTTCGGATAAATCCGATCTCGGCTCTTTTCCCGGCTTATTTTTCATCTGAAAAACACGGTCGGAAATAAAAAGTCCGCCTTGTTCACAAGCCGAAACACCGCAGTCGTACATCTCGCTCCTCGCGCGAGCGCAGAAACCGTTCCTTTTCCCTGGGATTTGCATACAGTAGAGGTGCATGCCGTCTTCGTTGAATCGCTCGCCGATTCCCAAGTCCGACTCGAGCACGAGAAGTTAACCGGCGCGTCGCGAGCTCGATCGGTAATAAGACATTTTCCATCGTTCCACCCACTCGAGGGGTGATACATATCAATTACGTTCGATCGTTCGGATATATCATTCGATTGCACCGCTGCCGCGTCCTTGGAAAGCGAAATGCGAGCATTCGCGGTCCACTTACCTCGGCGTCGCGACTCGAGAAAGGACTCGGACATTTTTTTTCGCGGTTTTCCCGGCGAGGAGAAAATGAAAAGAAAGTGCGCCCGTTTTCGAGGCGGTGTTTTCGGATACCGGCAAATTATCGGCGGGCGAGAGTCGACGGGGCTATTATTATTTTTCGATTCGTGGTAGTTTGGCGTTGAGAGAAATCTTAAGAATGGTAAGTATTAAGTATTGAGTGTGTATTTTTTCTAAGAGGTCTTTCTAAATAGATATTTTGTTTTTAGCTTATTCAAGTAAATAATGCCTAAATATTTCAAGTTTCATGTAGGAAATATTTTTTGAAAAAGAACTGGCTTTAAAGTGGCACTGCATGCTTTTAATTCAGTGCCGCAACCCCATCCGGTTGTATTATGTCATTAACCGATTAACAATCCTTCACTTCTATATTTGAAATAGAATCTAATTTTTTAATGTTTTATATGCTGTATTTTCAAGTGTGATTATTCGAAAGGATTATAATTTTAAGCATCGTCGTATTTTTTATAAAGGCTCCAGCTATACTCATTAATAATAAACGTTTAAAACAAATAATTATAGGTACTGCATGTACTAAAACAAAAAAATAACGCTTTATAATAACGTTAGCCATAATCCTTTTGGTGAAAACCATTCCTCTTCCAGGATAAAAAGATTCACTTTACTTCCACGGGTAAATAAATTAAAGCGCTCGACAAGAATCCTCGCTCTCCTCAAAAGAAGCGCCGCTCAAACTAAGCTTCTTCAAGCGTCCGACCTCGAATCCCTTCTAATTAACAAACGAGACTCCTCGTAAAACCGCCATTCCGTTCACCTAGTAATTATGTCAGTTTTCCGCTCTTACATCAGGCCAGGCACAACTCCGCACTTATCGCCTCCATTACTTACATTACGTGCTCATGTACTCCTTACGCGGGGACTCTTCTTTCGTTCTCTTTATACCGCAGCTCGCGCCGCGAGCCGTCCATTGTGGGAAAAACTGGGAGAGAGAGAGAGAGGAGAATGGCTTGAAAAAGGTCCCGAGACACGGCTCGTGATGAGCCGCAGACCAAATCTCAGAGATATGACACAGTTTCCGTTAACCCGGCGGAGGAGCGCGAGGGGAAGGTCAGTGAACCCGGCCGAGTATTCCCTGGGAACTAGTCGAAATGAGCGGACGTCCCGCATTGCGCGGCGAGGTGTTTATGTATACTATAATGAGATGGATTCGCAAGTGACCCGTGTCGTAAAGTTCAGTGGGGGACGTTTTTGGGTTAGGCTGCACAGGTGCATTTTCTGCATCTGTTTAGCTGATATTTCTTACGCAGAAATTTAATGATGTTTGGAAGTATAGAGTATAGTTTCTGCTTTTTCTCACAGGTGGTGACTTGTATTCTTAGCGTTCAAAAAATGACCAAGGCTAATTTTTATATAGTTTATGTAAAAAAAATGTATAACTTACATGATCAAGGAACTTTAGTCAAACACAAAAGAATGCAACTCACCTGTAACATAAAGAAAATAACAATTATTAGTCTAAAATTATTTGCGTTTATTAAATAAATATGTGTAAGTAATTCAACGAGTTTAATGGTTGCGCCCATTTTCTTACAGGCATTCCAAGAAAATTTTTAACCGCTGCAGCTGCATAATTAGTTATCCTCGCGCAGAAACTGCCGCGATTATCTTACTTCATTAAACTTTATACATTGTCGGCGAGCAAAATATTTTTGAGAACAAACGCGGAGCGCCTTTCCGACGATCTACTTAATTAATTAGCTTCCGCGCTCGGCGTCGGACTGACACGCGTCGTGTTTATTTTTTTTATGGTTGACCCGTAAATGAAGTGGTCCGCTTTTGAATGCCGTCGGGTTTTAGATTCGCAAAAATGGCGAGAAAGCAGAAAGTCTCCCCGTCGAGTTGCAAGACTTCCTTCTTATGGTCTTTTTACTCCGATAATTTTGCCGAAATAAGGTTGTGCGTAATTGTTCAGTCGAATTATGAATATTTCGCTGCTTTGTAGGAAAGTTCTATTCTTTCAATGTTCTTCTTCTAAAGATTGTAGAGTATATTATTAAGCACTTTCTTGGCTTTTCTTATTTGTAAAGTTTTCTATTCAAGATTTAATTGTTCATCCCAAAAAAGAAGGCAGAATAAATAAAAAAAAACGTCCAATTAAACCAAAATCTGATAATACCAAACAGTAGCAAGAGCAAATTTAACGGGCAATTAAACGGGAGCGAAGGTCGCGATAAACGCCGCCGTAACGAGCCTCCCGCGGCCCAGGTGCGCACCTGCGTTTCGCCAACGAGCCGCAGGCGCGGAGAGCCGATTAAATAATCCCCGGTGAAGTAATTCCTAAGTGCAGCATGCAACCCGCCGTGCATTATATAAAAGAAAAAAAAAAAAAAAAGCGCACGCGGCCGCGTTTTCGCAAGCGAGCGAGAGAGCAGCGGAGAGGTCGCGCGGGCCTTCTCGAACGTTCTATATCTATAATAAACTTTCGCGAAAAGCTCGCGGGAGTTGCGCAAGTGTCATCTCGACGAATCGCCAGCCGCGGGTAGCGAGCGATGCGTCCGAGGAGGATAAGTATCGGCGTTTGTCACTCGGCTTCGTTGGCGATTTTGACGGTTATACGGTGCATCTGCGCGAGATGCCTCTTTTTTTCTTTCAAAAGGACTCTCTTCGCAAGGCTGCTTACGGGCGTTTACGTAATTGATGCGCGTCGGGGAATCGAGGTCGTTCGGTCCTGAATCGGAGACGCGGTGCCTCGTAATTTTTGGTCTCGGCTCGAAGGCTGGGTTATGGATGGGTCGGGAGATGAGATGTGCCGCTTGGACGCGGCGCGTTTGGGTTTGAAAAATGAGCCGGTGTTTATTGCGGTAGCAATTACGGATTAGCGACTTGGTAAAAAGTGTGTGATGCTTAATAGTAAGACCTGGTTGGGATTGAGTTCCGTAATTAATCAGCGGAGTTCTAAGTAGAGTCGGTAGCCTGCGGTATATCAATGCATCTTTCTATTTGTAAATTAAGCAGCTTGTATGGTTAACGTCAGAATAAAGAATGAAGATGGAGATAAAAAGTGCACGTCTTACGTGAATAAACTTGCAATTTAAATAATAGTTGAACGCTCGCAGAGAAAGTGATACAAGCTTTTGGAGAAAACGAGATGTAATCAATCAGCTTCAAACTGACGAAGAACTTGCACGTAAAAACGTGAAATGTTTTATAAAACCACGATATTTTCTTACAAAATAAACACTTTTTTGTTAATATTAAATCAACCGAAAATAACGAAAAAACACCTAAAAGATTTAGATCTAATTAAGTTGACTATTGCACCTAGTCTTCACCGCCACCGGTTCGTTGATCCCAACGACCGGCGAGGCGCTCTTTCCTAATTAGATACAAATTACCAGGAGCGAATTACTTCATCGGCGACGAAATATAAAAAAACGGCGGCGTTTTCGAAATTGCGAGCCTCGCTAACAGAATCGCGAAAGTGCGCGCCTCCGTTCTTTAAAAATGCCCAGCGAAAGTTTCCCCCGATACAACTCAAAACACGAGTCGGCGCGGGTTTCTAATTGTCCGGGTTCGACCGGATTAGAAAGAACGCGAGCGACTATGCCCGCATTATCATTCTTGCTCTCGAGGGGTTTTACGGCTCCGCAGCTGCTGTTTCTGCGTGGTTAGTTTTGCGCGGTCGTGTAACTATATATCGAAAAGGCTGATCGGACAGTCGAAATAATGTTGGTTGAATTTTTTGCGGTTCTTATTTTGGGCGCCCTGAAGAAATTTAAATAGAATTTTATACAACTATTTTGCGGAAAAAGAATTATTTAAAAAGTTTTGGAAGAATTTTATGTTTTAAAGAATTAATATTATCTTTGTTTAAGAATAAAAAGATGAAATATTTTTCATACTTTTCGTAGGCATTATTCTACTTTCGATTTTGGTTTACTGGGGCTTGAAAATAAATTCTGAAAGTAAGGAGTCATTCAAAATTTGCATTTAGAAACCTCTTGTGATATCCTAATATAACTCCTAACTAGGAATTTTAATCAAATCTTTTCATCGAAAACTTACTTTCAAGTAATAAACATCAAAACCAAAGGAGGATAACTGCCATCCTTAAAATATTATACGCTGCAATTCACAGTTACATGAATATTTAATTTAACACAACTGCCGTAACGCAAGCCTCGCCTCTTCAATTACCCGTCCGAACGAATTGTTGACAGAAGTATGCACTCAAGTGAGCAAGTAATGAACCTCTTAGAGTCCCAACTAGCGGTATCGCCGAAGTGCAATGGGGCGCGGTTTCGAGTGAGAGAGAGAGAGAGAAAAGCGACTGCAATTTTAGAATCGATCGCGGTGGATTACCGTCTGGTTGCATTTTAAGTTCCCCTCATTTTCTTCAATCTGCTCGCGGCCAGGTAACTGCAGGTGTTGAAATGGTAAGCAGAACGGGATTTTATTGATATTGTTGCGTTCCGATGACATAACGGGCGAAAAAATATTTGCGCGGGTTTAAGTGATTCAATGTTTATGGACTGTTGAAGCTGTTACGACTTTGTCTGGGTTATTACTTGGCGAATGAATCGTGTAAATTTTATGTGGAAACTCAAAAAAGCAATTGCTCGAATGCAGGAATTGTAATATGGCGTTTTGTTTGTTTTTATTTTAATTATTGAAAGCAAGTCGGTACAATAATACAATCGTATAGACGAAAAGATGAATAATAATTACGTATAATTAGATGTGATCTCACGCCATTATACTTTTAACCATTATATTTTCTTTTATTGGTCTTCGACTCTATAAAAGAAAAAACAATATATTCAAAAGCGCAAAATCACTCGCAATTACGTGCCGAGCAAACAACAGGGTAAATTACAGCATAATTATCATTTCCTACAAACAAGAGCTTTTGTCTCGGTACACTTACCCATTGTCTCCCGCCATCAAAAAGCCCCGGCGCCAAAAAACCAAGGACTCGAAAACATCGAGCGGAAAAGCGACTCTCCCAAAATATCGCTCCGTCCGATAATCCCCGCTTTTAAGACGCGCGCGGCCTCGCGGTCATGCTCGAGCTGCAACGAGAGCCGAGAGCGAGCGATGCCTCGCGATCGCGAGCAAGGACACACACGAGAGTTTCCAGTCGCGCCGATGTCTCCTCCGGGAATTTCTAAGTCGTGCACCGGCCGGACTTTCTCCGCAGGCTCTCTCGGTACACATTCGCACATCCGCGAATCGCGCGCCGCGGGTTTGACGACGGGGTGAATAAATTGTCGGATATCAAGAGGGTTGGGAGGAAAGTGGATTTTTTTTTTGTACGGCTGGTTAAGGGTGATGTGGATGGATATTAAGGAGGTTGTTGCGTGAACAAGTATTATAGGTAAATGTAAAGTACTTTTACCGGCCGGTTGAGAAACAATGCTAATGAAACCCCGGAGTTAATGAAGTTCCTTTATAAGAACGCCAAAGTAAATGAGTCAAATTTTAATGTTTCCGGTAATAAAGCTCGCTTATTGCAATTTAATAAGACGCTTGAACTATAGAATTTTGAGTTTCTCGCTCGAAAAATACGTTGACCCATTAGATTACGTAAATCGCGTAAGAAATTCACCCAAAAAAAAACTGTCCATTTTTTTCCCACTGCTTACGCAAGGCTGCACCCGATATTTGTAAATTTAATCCATTAACATCGCGCTGCTTTACGCAACGTACGTCAATTTCGGCAAAAGTCCGCGCAAAACATCAGCCGGCGACTGTATAATTAAACTTCATTTGTCAAAGCCCGACGCTTATCCCGCGCGCAATTCGACCGGTTCCGAACGAGTCGTAAACAAAATTGCAGGCGCGCTCGCAGCGAAACGCGGCGAACCCGCGTTTAAGAAGCATGTACAATTACAATCGACCGAGGAGAGCCGCTTTATGCGAAATCGTGCGAGCCTCCGATCAGAACGAGCGCCGGGGCCGCTCGCGAATTCCAACGCACTTTTCCCACCGGCGAAAGACCCCGTAAAGCTGGAAGCAATAGCCACCGCCGAGGTATAAACCGCCGTGCATTGTTGATTTTAAGGCGTTACCGGCGGCGATATATACGATTCTCGCGGATTTTCGCACGCCGGCAAAGGCCGACGTCTGTGTCGACCCACTTTTGCGGAGAGAGAATTTTAAGTTTTTCCAGCGGCTCTTCTTTAATTGAATTTCAGATAATTAATCGGGCAATTGGCGCGCGGAGTCGGGATTTTCGCGGGATTATGACGGCCGTTTCGGTTGATTGTGGACTTTCCTTCTGCTTTATTGTCGGCGGTTATTGGTTACCGCTGAACGCCGAGGTTTTTATGCGCCGACGCGTGACTTTTACGTTCTCATTATTGGGGACGGATTTTTACTGCGGTATGATTTCATTTGCGTTTTAATTGACTATCTTATTGCCGGCAGGTGTTCTTTGTGCAAATGAAGTATGACGAGAAAAAGTATATGAAAAGACGTAAAAAAATGTACTATTTTCTCTTAATTTAAGAAAACTTCATTTAATAGAATTTTACACTAAAAATGAGCGCAAGAAGAATAAACGAGCTAAAGCCACGCGAAAAACTTGGTCGACCCAATTAAGAGCTTCTGAGAATTTCCAGAAAAATGTTTAAATTCCCAATGCAATTCTCAATAAATATTCCACCATCAGCCGTAGCTAAAAATCTCGTCACTCGTCCTTCTCGCTTTGTCACATCCATAATCCACATTTAATTTCCCCTCCCCGTCGGTTTCGAAACACACCTCCTCGCAATTACCGCGCTCGCTCGCTCGTGGATGTACGCGCGCCTGTACGAAACGAAGGAAGGGCCCCGCGGCGGAAGTCGCGTGTCTTTCACGATCAGCCTTTTGCCGATGTGCGTCGGCGCAGCGCACAATGGAATTGAGCAACGCGGCTATAACTCGCGGCCTGATAATTCGGCGGTTTCGCTGCTTTCCAGCGGCGGGAGAGGCAGCGACGTTCCTCCGAACTTTCTGTTTGTTTTGAGAAAGTTGGAGCGCGGCCGTTGCTTTTTTTTTTTTTGGTCAAAAGCAAGAGTAAGAGCGGAGGTGCGTGCGAGTAATTGCAGGCTTGACAAAACGAATTAGCGACTTGTTAGCTAATCGTGGAAGAGGGAATTTTTCGTTTTTGTTTGCCGCGGTATAACGAGGTAATGGATTTTTATTCCCGGAGTAGAAAGTTGATAGGGGATAGTCGCGCGAGTTTAATATTTTAAGAGTTGCAACAGTTCGCACGGGAATAAGAATAATAAACTTTTGGAGAAAGATTAATGGCATCATTCAGAGGAAGGTGCAAAGTGCCGAGAAACGCTACGACCCGAGGACCATAAATCTGCGGGAACTACGTTCTCGAAACAATTTCGAATTGCCGATATCATCTGGCCTATTATTTTAGCTCCTTTGCGGTACGTAGCTTGGCTCCGACTCTTAATCTAAAGCTTTGATTTCGATCGCATAAATAGTTAGACAAACCAACATTAGAATGTTATACAAAGAAAACGGTTATGAGGAAAGGCTCTTAATTGCAAAAACTTCATCTACGACGGCCTACTTGCGTACAAGCTACATTTTCGAACTACTTTAAAAGATAATCTCGTTAATTGCATCCATCTATTTTAAATTTCTAATTATGCAAATCAACCAAAAACGAACATCCTATTTTCACGTTTGACATTCGAATCTAGAACCCATAAGCAACGAAGTAACTTAAAACGAAACTGCACTCCTCAGTCACCAAAATAATCAACACCCGTCAGCCATCGCACTAAACCCTCATCTAAAACATTACATGGCGAACAAAAGAGGTAACTTGGCTAAAGCCTGAAAAGCCAATCGCTCCAACCAACGAGAATCGCCTCGGAAGCGTAACCGATAGCTCAGCCACCCCTTTTCCCAGCGGCCGAAGCTTCCTTTCCCGCGAGCGGCAGCGGCCGATTCCACGGTCCGGCGGCTTCCCCGGCGCGCGCGTCGAGCGTAAAAACGATTTCTCCCGCATAATCCGCGCGGGTAGGTACACAGTGTATCGATCGGAGCGAGGTGCGAGGTTCGTTGCACTCGGCCGGCGCTCGCTAATCGGCGCCCCCGAGACCCGTTTTACATTCGCGGGAGCATCGCGCGCGCGGACGGCGCGCGGGCCTTTGTCTCCGTCACGGCGGAGCTGCCGCCGCCGCCGACGCGGCTCGGAGATATTTTCGCGGCCCCTTTCGGGTCACCGAGTTCGGAGGCGATGGGCTGCTGCTCCTTCTTTTTTTTTCTTTGTTTTTCTCGATGGCCTTTTTTCGTCGGTTGCGCGGTTTTCGGCCTCTGGTAGTTGGTTAGTTTCTTTGGGCGGAGTTTAGGCGAGGTGCTTTGCTGCTTTTTTTTGATAGGAAGTAAGTGGTGCAAGTTGAAAGCGTTAAATCTGATTAATTTGCGATTGTCAAAAGTGCACTTTGTTATGAAAAGGTGAATAAAAGATTAAATGTTTCTTGAAATTTAAATATTTCACGAAAAAATCAAGAACATAATTACAAGTAGTTTGACAAGTTAAATCTGTACAACTAAACAATGGCTTTGTTTCTTTTACCCGTCAGCGTTCGCCTTAGCTTTGCGCTCACGAACCTCGAAAGCCATTAATTATTCTCAACGCCGCGAATTCCGTTGGCTTCCACATTACCGTTTTCAAAAATCCTACGAAATGCCTTAATCAAAATCACTTTTGACCTTCCGGCTGAAAAAAACTGCAGCGCAGCCGCAAAAAGTGTCCGAAGGAAGCCAGAGATTCCTGATTTTTGCAACGAGGAAGTGGTCCAACACGTCCCGGGCTCGAGCCTCTGCATACAAAGTCGCACATCAGAAGCCTCACAAAAGCTCTCAAAAATATTCCGTACCGTTAAGCTAAGCGTTTCGACAAAAGTCACGACGCCAACTTCGCGCCATTCGGGTCAGTTCGGAGGACGAACGGAGCCTCGACAATTGCAATGACGGTACATAAACAAGCAGCTCGTACACGACGCTCCGCGTGAAATTACGAAATCATCGCGGCGCCGATCGGAGATTCGACACAGAAAGACACGCGGAAGCCGTAAAAACCGCCGGGACGTTACTTGCGCCTGACGTAAGCAGAATCCGGGAGGAGAGAAATCTCCCGGGTTTTTTTTTCGGCGCAGCTCCGTGCGTATGCATTCTTCGCTCACCTTTTTTCGAGAGTGGCTCGGGCGAGAAAACGAATTGTCCGGTAGAATAGAAAACTTTCGTGGGGCTTTCTAAGTGTAAGAAACGCGTCGATTTAAGATTTCAAAAAAGGGTCTTAGATCTTCTGGTAATTATGTACTAATTGACTTGAGCAGATTTGAAAATTTCTTTTTGCGAGTTTTTTTTTTTTTGTAAATAAAGCAGAACTTTTTTATTGTTCTTGTTCGCATCGCGTCATTTCAATTTCGAGCATGTATGACTAAATCACACTTTCTCCTCGAGAAAGTTTTGTAATTGTCCGAGAACTTTTTTAAAATCTAGATACGTCGCCTCCGACTCTTACAAATTATGCAATTATGAGCGAATTTAGTGCGCTCCGAACGACCTTATTAGTACCAGCTTTATAAAGATTCGTTCCGAGGCAGAAGAAGAAGAAAAAAAATAGAAATTAGATAAACTTCAATCCGTCCATTCATTCTAGAAAGCTGACATTATATCGATTTCAAGTTCGCGCCGCGGCTTTTCTCTCCCCGCGTCTGGGCGATAAAATCAATTGGCTCTGCATTAGACGCTGAAAAAGCTTTAACATTCGTTAAAACGACCGACGCAATAAATTAAACGGAACGAAACGTAGGAAGTGCGAGTGTGCCGGCGGGGAAAAAAGAAAATCGCCCGAGACGTTTTTGGCGCGATGAAATTGATCTGCGGCCGCGGGATATGTACGCGGATTTTTGCATATATATATATATATATATATATATATATGCGATTAATATTCACGGCGATTCGAGTCTTGGCGCGCCCGATAATAATGATAATAGTAATGACAACAGGCCGCTTTCACTGCTCTCCGCGGTCATCAACATCGCCGTGCGCCGCGCGAGAAAAAGTTCTCTTTTTAGGAGAGCCACGGATTCGAGTCCTCTGTGAGTCAGCGCAGGTCGTAACAGTCCTTTCGGGTGTGCTTAGAAATTTCGGCTGACGAGTTTCGTTCGAACGAGGAGGGAAAGAGACGCGTTGGATTTGTGATGGGGCGAGAGATTTGAATGAAAGGCAGGCGGAGGTGACGCATTAATTGGAGCTGCGATTTTGAAAGAGGTAACCGTAGAAGATTTACCTGTTCTACGAAATCGTTCTATCTCCCCGGATGTAAATCGAATTTCTTGCATCCGGATTCGAAATCTGTGCTGAGCGCTTTCTTGTGTGTCATAACTTATTTTTACGATGTGCGTATTTTTATGTGTTTAGATGACCAAGCATCGGTGAAATTGTGCACAACAATCGATGGGTACGTCGATATTATATACTACAACGCTGCGTCCTGTCCAGGTGTGACCGTCAGTGTGATGATAAATTTACATTACAAGTGGACCATTTTGTAGGACATGAAGATGTGACAAAAAGCACATCGCGTCCTGTTATTTAAGGAAATGAAGTCTGAGATGTAAGAGTAAGCTTTGAATCAACAGATTTATAAGGAAATTAAGGAAAGCAGTATTCAGACCGTGTAAATATCTGGCTCTTGTGTATGTATTGAAATGCAGTAGAAACTGTTATTGTTACTTCAATGGTTTATTTTTTAGCGGGATACCGTCAAAATTTACAAAGATATTTTACGATTTTAATCAAATATTTCACCTTCGCAATTACGCATTTTAATCTAAATTACTCGTACGGAAGTTTATGATCCTCATTATATATATTTCCAATAGGAAATGTCGCTTGCAAACTTGTATAAAATTAAATAAAAGAGGACAAAAACTAATAGGAAGACCCCTAATGGTGCCGTCATTATCAATTTAGCAGAAAACAATTGTCGTCAAACAAACAATGCATACAAAATGTGTGGGCTGAGTAGTAAATATCTTATCTCCAGTTATCTAACGACACTAATTATTTTAGGTTAATTTTGTCTAACGCAAATGGCAGTCCAATTATATTTGTGTAATCTTATATGAATTTTGTCATGTTAATTTCCACCTTTACAAAACTTGTGAATATTACTTAAATATTCGAACATTTAACTGAACGTTTCGTTAGAGAAGCCACGAATATCCCATATAAACGAAGAATTGGGCTTTTTAAAAGACAGCCTTTAAAAAACAAATCCGAACGAATGCCTCCTTTTGGAATGTAAATATCCCAATAACAATATTGCGAACGGTCGAGGTGTGAATGGGCGAGCTGAAAAGCAATTTCACGGCCGCGGTAACGATCCACTTTATTTATTTAGGCCGCAAAAACTTACGAAAACTCGCCGCTTAAACGCTTGTAAGCCGAGAAAGAGCGAGAGAGAGAGAGAGAGAGAGAGAGAGAGAGACTTTATCTGCCGGCTAATGCGCGCCAGTGCACCTGACATTTGGAGTCGTTGTTGTGAAAGTACCATTATAAAGAGGAAAAACCGTCGGGCCGCTCTTACGATACTCCTATATATATATACTTTAGAACATAAATCGTCCGCCGCGACGAAACGATGCACTTATATAGCTTTTACAGCCGGCTCGCGGGAGCGATTCCCCATCCTGAAATCGGCCGTGCATTTATCGATAAAAATCCGTTGCACAATCTTTACATAACCAATTAAAAATCGTCAGCAAAGCCCGAGAGAGCCGCGAGGCGGCCCGCGCAAGAGCAGGTTAAAGGAAAACTTTCGCGGCGCGCGGCTAAAACACGCCGCGAAAAGAGAACTGGTGTGCACGGCGTGCGTATCTCGACTCACCGATGAAACTCGACAAGTGAGCGATCCAGAGGCCGATCAAGATTCTCCCGATCATCTCACGCACTCTGTCTTCTGGGTAACTGCGGTCTCAAAGCTCCATCGGCGCCGTGTATATTATCCCACCGAGCGGTCAGTTTCGCAACCGATCTCGAGCCATCCTCGCGCACTCGGCTCTCTCGGCGCCTGGTGTATATATGTATATGCGTGTACAATCGCGCACTTCGCCTCGGGAAGAGGGCTGTGTGTGCACGCGGAGAGGAAAGGTAAGCGTGCTCGCTGCCAGACAGACAGACGCAGACTGGGAGAGAGTCGGTGAGCGACCGACTGCGTCGGCTGCCTCGTGGCCTACTATAACAGAACCGACTCCCACCCGGTCTCTGGGCTCCTTTGGACGGGCGGGAAAGCAGGGGGGGATCGACGACGCTCTCCGCGTGTCGCGCCTGGCCCCTTGTGTTGCTCCGATCCGCGAGCGGGCTTGATTGAGCGGTCAATTTTTTCATATCGAGAGGATTCGGATTCTGCCTGACGGGCGAAAGGCGCTGTGAGTCGCGGCGAGTCCGACCGAATGTTTTGGCCTGCGGTGTACTGAATTTTTCGGCTCGAATCTGCTCCGGTGTAAGGGTGATTGATGCGCTCTTGCTCAATTCTGGGAATTTTTATATTTTTTTTTTTGCGATGACGACGATTTAGGAGGCTGTAAATGACGATTAATTTTGAAAAAGTCGAATCGAGGTCTGCCGTTTTGCGGAGAAAAAGAGCTTTGGTAAACTTTCGCAAGAAGCGAGACCCATTTTTCTGACAAGTTGCCTTATTTATCTGACACCCGATGTCAAAATAAAACGGACTTTTTCCTTTTATTAAACGACTTTTTCAACAGTAATTTTATATATTTCGGTTAAAAAAAAAATGTATTTATCCAGAATCGTAAAACCAATCGCAATATTGACCTAGCAAAATACAGGTTGTCTCGATCACGTAATTAATGTATTTCCTTATATTCGCGATTGATAAAAATGTAAATTCTCAACAAAAATAGCCTTCTTTTAAAAAGTGTTAACCTTTTTCTCGCAATTTTTAGGTCGCGACCAAGTTCTTTAACGATTGTTGAATGTATTGCAGCAACTTGAAAATTTCGACAAATATCACTCTTTTTAATTTTATTAAAAATAAAACATGCAAATGCGACTTGTAAGAGCAAGGTTGCTTTAAAATGCATAACCTTTTAACATTTTAAGTTGCACTATTGAGTTGGAAAATTTCTCTTTTACAGAAAAATGTTTGTTTTATTATTGAAAAGGCGCTACAAATTATTTAAAATTTGTAGTGAAAGTTTTCAAGCGCTAAGCTCGTAACTATATGAATTGAAAAGAATTATTTCCAAATCTGTGGGTAAGTTACTATTTTAGTGCTTTTTCTCCTTAAAGAGAAACTACCTGTAATTGTCTAATTACTACTGAGGTTTACTCAATAATCAATGAGCGCTTTTCTATAATAACTGCTTGCAAGCTGTAATTTTGCAGATAGCAAGGAAAGAATTATTTATTCGTGTAAACTGCTGCGAAAACAGTTGGTAACGTATTATTACAAGATCTATTGTAACTTTCAAATTAATTCTAACTTTTACGACTTCTTTGAGTGGAATTTTAAAGTTTTTCGTTTGACTGGTTGACTTTTTGTTTCAAAAGAAGCATTTTACTTGAAATTCACATGTAACAAATGAACTGACAGTAATTATACTTGTTTATCATTGTTTGAAAAGACAGCCAATAAGGAAATCAATGAACTTGAAAAAATAAGTAATTGCTTGAAAAAATATTAAATAACTTGCGATAAGAAAGAACTACGTTTTAAATGAAGGAACCGTAAAAAAACTACTAATAAATTCAGAATACTTTTTACATAACTGATTATTATTTGCAGTTTTATAATGCATTACAAAAATTATTCTTCGTCGACAATCTTCAGAACTCTGCAACTTATAAAACGCGAAAAAAATACTTTACTTGAATTTAATTTTATTTATTCAGTGCAGTAAAATTGCAAAAAAGACGACAAAAGATTCTCTCTAAACCGCAAATCTTCCAAACAGTGCAATCTAATAAAACAGAAAAAAAAAAATCTAATAAAACAGAAAAAGAAAATCGCAAGAATCCTTCACGTCTGCCAATCCACATAATAAGGCAGCTCAGCGGCGGAGGTTCTCTATAGAGTCCAGCGGCGTACATCACCGGAACCACGCGACTGACAAACAATAGGTAACCGGCTGATCGCCGAGCCTGATAAAAGAGATCGGCCGATTTTTGTTCGTTTCTCCGCGGCGCTAATTAACGGCCCCCGCTTAGCATAATCTACGTTTCTTCGCTGCCGGCTAACGGTTCGACCGGCGGATGGAAGTTGCGATTGATTTCGAGTGTCGGCTTAGTTTGTCTGAGATTCGGGGAGTCGAGAAGGTATATATGTGACTTTGACTTTCTAATTTTTTTGGTTATCTGGGAAATCGTTTTAGGGCCTTTGAAGTTTAAGGAAAGTTAATAAAAAATTATGTGTCTAGGAAGGCTTATTATTTTTATGTAATCGGTGGTAGAAGGGCATAGAAATGAATATTGGGAATATTTAGCAATTCAGCTTTTCAAAAAAATATTGTTACCTACACGTTGAAAATGTGTATAATTTAGTTTAATGAATTATGTCGGAATTTTAAATCAAGTTTAAAATTTACATGTACGTATTATCATAAGGAAAACGAATTTCTCATAGGACTTTGTTAGATATTGGATTATTTTATCGATGAGAACAAAAAAAAATTAGTTTCACATTGAATCCATGCAATCAACTCAAAGCACATACGAAGTAAACAATAATAATTTATTCCTACTTTCATCTCAACACAATCATCAACCGTAAATCGCTTCCAACCCGAAACAAAAACTGCATCTCTAAAAAACTTCACGCGGCAACCGAAGCCGCAAATGTGCAATTTGAATACCAACTAACAAACCTCACCTCCTCCGAAAGCAGGGATCGAAGCGTGTTCTCCGCGCAGCTCTTCCCGACGGTCACGCCGACGGCTCTCGTCTCGTAACTCAAGGTCCCGTAAAAAAAAAGAAAGGAAAAGAACACATCGGGCTCCCGTAACTGCTGCGTGCGGTAATTGTAATTGGACTTTGGCGGTTCCAGCGGCTCTAACAATGTGCGCGCGCGCGAGTTTGTTTTGCTGTTACTCGACCCCGATATCTCCGCGGCGAGTTTTTCATCCCGCGAAAAGGAAAGGCGCGGGCTCGGACGTGGCCGCGAGCAATTAAAGGAGGCGGACGGCGATTAAGCGAGGAAGCAGCTGTGTCGTTCGGCTTGCTAAGTAGATTTTTTTTTTTTAGTCTCGAAGAGTTTTGTGATTCGCGCAAAAGGACTTGCGGCGGGTGGTTGCGGGTAATTAAGCGACTCGGAAGTTGCGCTTCGGAGCTGGGAGAACGTTTGACGCGCTGTTTCTTTTTAATTTAAGGTTTGAATATTGAAGAGGTGATAAGGTATTCCGGTCGCGTTCACCTAAGAAGTTTTTTTTTAACAATTCGTTAACCTATTTTAAAATAATTTAGCGAAACATTAACAGCATTTCGGTTGGATAGACAAAGGCAAGTTAGTGCAAGTGAACGGTTAAAGTAATTCAAACTGTGAAATTACGTGCTACTTTCAAGCTGTACATATTTAATTGGTCGGAAAACATAGGAGTAAACTTTTTTTAATCCACAAATGTTAAACTGAGCCGTATATCACCAAATATAGTTTGTCATAAAACTTTGTTTGCGATAATAACGAAACATCTGCAAGTCATTAAAAATCCTTAAAAACGCAAAAAACGAACCGAAAATTTAAATCAAAGCACGGTAACTATTCCTTCCGCTTATTTTCTAATAAAAATCCCGACGACCATTCCGTCGCATAAAAAATTCCATTCGCCAAACAAGCGCATCCAAGCCTCTCAACTCGACACTCCGCGTGCACTTCCTCTTACGCGCACGTCTTCCTTCACCAAAATTTATGCCCTCCGTCCGTCCGTCCACTTCCTCGCGTCGAAATACACACGACTGCTCATTCATCTCGATCCAGCGCGAGGAGACGCGCGAAAGCGCAGCGCTTCCGCTCGGCAGCATCAGCCGCTCTCGGTCTCTCTCTCTCTCTCTGGCGCGCGGTTAAATTACCGTTCGCGCATTGCGATTGATATTCCGCGGCGCGCTCGCCGATGTAGTCCGCTCGCCAAATGATTCACGGCCGAGCGGACGAGCCCGGCATGGGCAAGTAGCCTGCGAGTGAGATGACGGTCTTTCTCTTTTCTATTTGTATTTGCGAGCTTTTCTTTCGCCGCTTTGGATCGGCCGGGTCTTTTGCGGGACGAGGCTGGACGATTTCGACGAGTGATTGAGTAAGAGGTAGGACTGTCTGATTTATGGAGGAGATACTGGTTTTGTTAGTATTAAGGAGGCAAGGGTAACGTTTAAAGTTAGTAAATCGTTCGGTATCGCATTCGGACTTTAAATATTGATTGTTTCAATAATTTTTATCGGCGATTAAAATTCTTCCTCGATCGGTTTGCAAACTTTGGCTCGTGAATAAAAAAACATTATTTGCAGCAGTTATAAATAATAATTGTCGACATTTTGCAACAATTTCCCATCAGTTACCACCGTTCCCAACGAAATCTTGCTACATCGCAATGACGAAAAACTAATAACTATCGGGCACTGAAAAATTCCCTCCCCCGCCTCTCCGAACTCTCATCGCTCCACCGTCTCCGAATCCGCGCAAAAACCTAAAAAAACTGATTGCACTCGCAGCTAATCGGCTTCATCGATGAAAAGCGCTCGTCGCGCAGGCGGCAAACCCTCAATTTGGCTCGGCGCGCCAGACGGAAAGTCTCTCGCCTTTTCCCCGCTTCGCGATCCGCGCTGTCTGTCTGCGTGTGGCAATATCGTCGGTAGCGCGGGTTTCACCGCTCGAGATCGAAAGTGCGCGCGCGGACGCCTGGTATATAGCGAGGAAGTGCGCGAGATTTCGACACGCGCGAAAATCAACGCGCCTCGCGCAGTCCGGGCACGCCGCGCCGAGCGGAGCGCGGTTTTGAATGAGCGATGGGCGGCGAAAAGGAGCTGCAAGACGGCCTGGCGCTCTTCGATGCGGATCGCGCGGTTTTCGGGGGGGTTTTGGTTGGGTCGGTTGTGAAATCGGGTGGCAATTTCGCTTTTGCGATTCGCTAAATTTTAGGCTGTTGAGGGGGAAATCGTTTTTGAGTTGGCGGAGTTGCGCGTTGATTGATGGGTACGCGGGAAAGTGAAATTTCTGTCGGTTTAATTACTTGATTAAAAATTTTAAGGAAGCTCGTATTTGAACGAATATTATTTAACTGACGGATAAGGTGATTTAAAGCCGTTCTCGCTGCACGTAAACACTTTTTCGCCGAATGAAATACGGCAGAGTTAATGAATACATTCACCGCTAACACTTGTAAGTGTCGATGTTGGCCCGAAGAGGAGATGTATCTTTTCCCATAAATAGCGCTGCATCATCACTTTTGATATCGCTAATATACGACGGTAGAAAGTTGTTGTACTGTCTCTCGAATTAAGATTTTGCTTCTAGCGCTAACTTGATTCAATCAGTCTCTTTCGGCGGCACTTTTATTTTCGTTAAATGAATCTAAGAAATCTAATAAAAGTCTTTTCAATCAAATGAATTATTGTTATATAAATTTAATATTTCCCTTTTTTTTTAATTTAGTTTTCAAATCAACAAGTAAAATTCTAGAAACGTCGGTAATATTAATTCGCAAGCAATTGACCGAATTAAAAATGAAAAAACTCTCTACTTTACAGAGAAGCAGAATCCCGAATCCAATGAACTCTAATCAATCGCGAATTAATTGAATTTCCCACTGGGTTTCGCTTCTCAGTCAGCTGCTCGAGGCATTTCCTCAAAACTGCCCCGCACATCACTCTTACCTCTCCAATTACCGTCCTCTAATTCGCCGATTTCGCGAGGACTTCCTCGTTAAAAGTGCTCCTAAAAAAAAAAAAAGAAAAGAAACGAGGGCCCATCTCGCGCGACAGCTTCCGTTTCCGCGGCAATAAAAGCTGCTGCTGCCGCGCGCGGCGAGTGAAAACGCGCCGAGGCGATCGGACGCCTCTCCTATTACGTTGTTACCGCACACGCGCGCGCGACGTGTGTATTATTGTCACTTTCGCCGGCGGATACTTTCGTGTGCGAAAGTTCTTATCCGGCGCCGCGGATTATATTTTCGCTCCGAGGAGGAGGAGGACAAGCCGCGCGCGCGCGCGCGAAAATCGGAGAAAGTATACCCGCGCAGCGCGTATTATTAGCGGAGCGAGCGTTTTTCGGCGCGAGAGAAGGGGGACGAAATAATGATGCGAGGTGTAACGAGCTGCCGTTCGGTGGTGGGCTCCGAGGCTGGCTCGACCTTCTCAAGGCTGGATTTCGCGGCGCGGCTGAAAAATTTCGGGACTTTCGGATGGTGAATCAGTTTTTGTCGGCAGCTTTTAAGGAACGGCTTTCGAGTTTGAATTTTGTTTTGTGCGCGAATTGTTATCGGCGTATTTTGCATTACGGGTTTCGTGCAGAAATCTAATTCGACGTTGTATGCGATTGACTCATCCGATGCCGGGTTTTCAAAAGATTACTGACCCACAGAGATAAGAATAATTAGCGAATATCAAATTAGTATTGTTTATTAATTAATCTTCTTAATGAGGGCAGAGTTTCGATAAAATCAAGAGTAAGTAGAAAAACCTCAATTCTTCAATTTCACTTGTCAGTATCAGGAGTATCGCATTGAGTTACGAAAAAAAACATAAAATTTTACACCTTTTTCATCGTAAAATTCAACGTCCAGTAAAAAAAGGTTCATGGAAAACGGACCACTTTCATTAAACTTATAAAGAAAGTGTATCTTTTTACGAGATAATTAAAATGATTTCGATTGTGTAATCAATTTATACTTGATTGAGAAAGTCGTGTTTGTCTGCTCGCGGCAACGAAAGCGTTATTTATCAGAAGCAATTTTTTTGTTAGCCGCTAGAAGTCACTCGAGCCAATATAGCTGTTACAATTTTTTTTTTCCACGGTCACTTAAAACTTTTTGGAACCGGAGTTTCACTCGTACATGAGCGACCTGCGTCATCGACAGTAATTATTATGCTATCTAGAACGAAAAAAAATTCTAGAACTCATACATTTTTAATAATCATTTTTTAAAACTTTTTGAAAAATTGTTTTAAAAAAAAATATACTACTTTGTAAACTTGTGTAACTTTGGCAAATGTTATGTTTATTTTAGAACTTTAAAAAAGTTTAATTTACTTCATAATATAAATGTTTTAAATTTTTATTGTTATACTCCTGCCAAATTCCTATCAGTTTGATTGTCTAATTGTAGCACCGAGTAACTTTTCAACAAAGTGCTTAGTAGCATATAGTATACATATTCCTATAATAATCAGTACACCAATCTAAGCCACCGTTCGGACCCAAAAAACTCCCACTATATTACAAACCTCAATCGCTTCATCATTCTCAAGTCTCTCAACAGCATTTTCCGCGAAAAGATAAAAAAAAAAGAAAAAAAAATAGCTCGCTCGAATTTCTCGTTTCGCGCGGATCCTTCATCCGAGCAAGAAATCTTTCCACTCGAGAGGACCGCGCATACATGTATATATATACGTGCTCGCGTATGCAAAGCAGCTCTCGCTCCGGATGGATCCTGTTTCCTGCTTTTTAACGCGCGGCTCCCTTCCTCCGGGAGAAAGATCGCGGATGCGGCGCGACAACGAAATCCGAAAGTGGCCCGAAACATTCGTCATATTTTTTTGCGGACAGAGCTGCACTTTCCCTGCGCGCAGGACAAGTTCAAGGCCGTCTCCTCGAGGCCGCTTTATTCGTTGCACGATGCCATGGCTCAGATGAGTGCGAGGTGAAATCGCCGGTAATTGGAGAGTACACCGATGCGGTTGTTACAGTTATACCCGAGCTAGTTGATGTGGAGTATGTGGTTTGCGCCTGGTTAGATTTTTTTTTTTTTTTTTGGAAGGAAAAATGGAATTTAATAAATGTAACTTATTTATGGGAATGTAAAATACTAAGATTGATATTGTAAAATAATGATATCATTGAAAAAGTAAATATTTTAAGCATCAATTATTTTTTTTTGTTGAAAGTAGTTTGTTTAGATTGAAAAACAGTTGCAATTTAAGTTTGTTTAATTAATAAATCTTAAAATTAAAATATTTTGCTGTGTAAATTATTTTTCAAGTGCTTGATTATTTTATGTGTATTATTATTATCAATTAAAGTAAAAGGAATAATAATTGGAAAAAAGATTCGATTTAATAAATATAATTACTATTATAGCAGTTTTATACATAATTATCACATTAACAATTGTCAGTAAAACCTGAAATTTAGTTAAAAATGATTTTAATGAATGATTCCTGCACTTGGCATTTACAAAACAGTATCATCTTATAAAAAGTTTATGTACAAAAATAAGATGTTATTAATCATGTATCAAATCATATTAACATGTAACAAATAATAAATTGTCTATAGCACAATTTATGCAATAACATTATTTTTTCTTGATGTAACGAGACTCGTCAAAATCATCTTCAATTTCATCTGTAATTTCAACTTTCTGCTTTGGAATTCGTTTCAATAATCTAGCTTTTTGCTCTTCTTCTGTAAGTGTACTCAAATCTAAAGGTAATTTAATAACTCCAACAGGTTCATGATATTCTATATTTATTGTACTGCCATCTGGAAGTTGAAGAAGAGTTGGATATGTCCTTAAATATATTCTTCTGTGTTTCTTTGTAACTCCAGCAGTCCAGGCACTGATATTCCTCGAGAAAAATCCAGCAGCTTGAGTAGATTTTAAAAGTAATGATACTTTGGATGCCATTCTATAATAATATAAAGATAATTTTATTCGTCATCATTGTAAAAGTATTGTATTTTAATAAATAATAATAATTTTTATATACAGTTTTCACTTATTTAGTTAAAATTAAATAGAATTCTATAAAAAATAAACACTATCGGTCACATACTTTAATATGCAGACTGAATCGGAAATTTTATTTAATGAGATAAAAATTAACTGGTATATGATAAATCAAAGGAAGACTTTCGACTGACAATAAATATTTTTACTCTAAAAACTCTGATATTATCTGTGACTGAAATAAGGTTATGTAAGTATCTTTTTTGTATGGCTTGTTATCGTTATTGAGTAACTGAATGATTTCTTGAAATATTTAGGTTAACAGACAAAAAGAACCATTGTTTCGTTATGTTAAATTAATTAATGTCTAAATTGTTCAATTATCACTCACTTTTCTACATATAATTCATGTGCGAAAAACGACTCTAAATAATACTTTGTAAATCCGACGTCTACTGCGCATTCGTTTTGCGCATCTATATCGAACACTCCGGAGCAGCCATATTGCCTGACGTTCGATATATCGTTTTTTAAAATTAAATTTAAAAAAATTTTTAAAAAAGTAAAAATATGTTCTAAATCGTATTACAAAATATAAAATAAAAAAGAATAAGAATAATAAATAATAAATACATATTATTGTTACCTTAAATACCGGCATTGCAATGTATCCAATACATTTACGTAATTCTTTGATGAGATTCCTTATAATGATATATAATAACGCAGTCATAAATAGTAACTTTTTTTATAGTGAAAGACTTTCTTTATAAAAATATTATGAAAGAAGATATATGCAGATTTGATGTAACAACGTGGAGTTGAGAAAATCGTGTGATTATTTTGAAAGAGTTGTGTGTATCAAGCCTGCGACGAACTACAACTCGATTCATCTGGGCGACGCTCGTGACAGGTACCGGGAATCGCATCGTAATCATTTCGATCCCTGTGGAAATTGAATACTTTGCTTTTTTCGTTGCTTTTTTTCTTTATTACTCATTATTAATGAATTAAAGTAAAAGTGCTGCAGATAAGATTTAAAAGAAAATTTTTTCCTTGGATCACTCAAACATATAATGCTGGATAAAAAAATTCTTTAATGTATTTCAATCTATTATTCATTATCTTTCTGATATATTAAATATATTTTGATTATTCAAAAGTGTTAAATACAAAGTTAAATGCAGTAAATGATCAGTTTTATGTAAAAAATTGTTTAAAATTGAATTGTAATAATAACTGTAATAATAATAGAAATGTATTGTTGCCAAATATATACGTTCTTGCAATATTGTTATTTTTTTATTGTTCATGTTTACTATTCTGAAAATTGTAAACTTATTTTAAAAAAGTATTTTAGTAAAATAATACATTAATCTTCACCTTATCATTTGCACTTTTATTTTTTAAAACCTTAAATAGATCTTATTCATTTCTAATTGGTTAAAAAATTTGACTAATAATACATAATTATTAACTTTAATTCTCATTTTAGAAGTTAAATCAATTATTTATGGACTATAAATATTATTTTTACAGAAAAATAATCAACAATCTATTTGGCCTAATAGATTTGTGAATATGTGCTTTTGTAAAAATAATCATATTAAGCTTTAGAGGGCTGGTCTGTCCTAAATATAGGATAGCAGGTAACTTGAAAGCTCTACTGGACTTGTTAAATGTTCATATACATGAATTATATCTTAAAAGAATACTGATTTTCAAGAGAATAATACCAGCCCTTTAAGAGTTATAAAAATTTTTTTGAAAAGTCTTAAAGTATTAAATAATGCTAATTTTGAAGTTAAAGGGTCGGTTCTCTAAAGTTTAATTTAAAAAAAATGGCTATTTAAGATAAAAAAAATGTTATTAACTTGCGTTTAAATGAATAAGTCTTTCTTCGTAAAATAAATAAAATCTTAAAGTAACACCTTCATCTTAATTAATTCAATACATTATACATAAGCTTAAAATTTCTATTTTTTTGACTTATAGACGCCTTTGCTATCATGCAAGATAGAAAAGTTTTCTACAAATCAAAAGTGTAACTAGCTTTATATCCTAATAAACAAACGTGCAACTCTCTGAAATATCTGTAATTACATGCTTCATGCAGAATTTTTTGAATACCCAGATAATGTTTTTGCATTACTGAAATGAGGAGTTTATCCCACGATGTTGTCGAATACCTGATTATGTAGCAAATTATAAAAACTGACAACTTTTGTTTGAGTTTTTTTTTATTATATGAAGAGGAATAAGTGACAGGAAAGGAATGAAAGAGACCTTGAAAGCTCATTTTATTTTACTTATGGAAAATGAAATACTTTAAAAAGCTATGGAAGTAAAATAATTCTTTAGTAGATTTGTGAAATATTTAACATTTATGTAATTATTGCTAAGGAAAAATCAATGACTTGTAATGTTTATAGTTATTAAATAGTTTACATTAACATAAAAACAATTGAATCTATAACAAAGTACCAGATTTTATTCTCAATAGGAGAATTGAATTTAATTTAAATTCATTATAATCTTTATAAAATATATAGTTTACGTATTTAATAACAACTTAAGAATTTAAGGTCTAATTACTATTTACAATTCAATTTAAAAACTGCTATCTATAATTCAACTTCTTAAAGTTTTAACCATTATACATATCATTTCATTAAATACTTTAATATTTTTCTTAAAAACTTAAAATAATATGTTTCAAAATTTAAATAATAATAAATATTTTTTAAATATGACGTATAAAAAATCTAATCTAATTTAAAGCATATATGGCCATAAAAATAAGAAAATATCAAGAGAGAATTTACTTAAATAATCTATCCAAAACTACGTAAGTTCAAATTAAGTTTAAGACCTTAATTACAAAAGCTAATGCATACATCTGGTCAATTAAGAATATTGAGAAATGACCGAGATTCGTTATCTTCTGTTAAAGTAATACTTTATCAGTGAATAGCATCGCAGTGCTATTATGATTTGGCACTTATTTCTCTTTACTGGTTTCAAATAAAGCTTTTTTCAAAAGCTATTACAATCTAGGATGATGTAATGCAAGAATTGCTCGTTGTGCTGGTTAGACTCGGCCCTTCAGGTCAATCACCTTTTCGTGTTCATTTCTGTAAATTGAAATCTCGAGCTCTACCTCATAATTCTCAATGCATAATGTTTGCAAGCAGCCTTTACGAAATATTCTTTAAATGTTAAATGGAACCTTTGGAAACCACATGATAAGTACCACATTCCAAAATGCAAATTTGTGGGCATGATTCTGCTTTTTAAAAATTTACTTATCTGCTTCTGCTTGATGAATTACATTGAATAGTACAAATTGAATCACGAATGTTTCATGCAGTAAAATGAGTTGCATCAAATATGAATTACATAAAATGACGCGGTAATATGCACCACACCAAATAGGCAATCCGCTTCTTAATAATTTATTTAGTAAATTATGGTATAAATGTATAGATTAAAAGCTCTACTAATACTATGTAATACTTTTCATAACAATTCTAATTCTAATCATATTTAACCTTCTAAAATCAAGCTACTTTTAAAGAAGCGTTATTAGATTCTAAAAAAAAATTCGTTCTAATGCCAGATATATTATATTTAATTGAAATATGCACTTGTAATCTATACATTTATAATAAATCTCATGCACTTTAAAATATAGCTTTGTATTTGAGTAAAAGGCCTATGAAATTCCTAATTCGCGAAAGCAATTCTACCTAATAATTATTCTTATAAATAGTAAATATCTTCGTCATATAATTTATCTTTATCATACCTGTATAAAACATAGTGTTGCACAAGGAAAAATATATCAAATGCAACGGAGAAAAACCCAAGACCGAATTTGGTTGGGTCTCCGAAAATACTTTCCCAATCGTCTAAAAAATATAAGAAAATTCATTAAAAACACGAAAGAAAATTAATTTTATAGTATTAGACACTTTTTGCTTCACTATTTTACTTTTTCTAAAAGAAAATGTAAAACAATTGATAATTTTGTACATAAATAAATTTCGTACTAAATTGCATGGGACATAAATAAACAAAACGTGTCTGCAATAAATCAGAACAATTGTGGACAAATTACCGTAATTGTATGCGTTCAAAATCATTTGAAGCATAGAGAGAACACCACCGGTAAAATCTAAAAATATATTTCCGATGCTCCAGCCAACGGTCGATTTTCTCTTGTAGTTATAAAAAGCTTGCGGCACGTATTTGATGAGTGTAATTGCAAGTTTCACGTAGCTGCAGTAGTACAGAAAGTCAAGCCACTGAACGACATGCAGAAGAGCGAGGATCGCGGAAATTATTACGAAACTCGTAAATATTCCGTGAATGATCCGTGCTGTCGTCGATACTCTTTGAGTGCCGATCTGTCAAATCATATGTTTAATTAAAACATTTTTTCTTTTAATATTAGACTAATGGCTAATAAAAGTCTACGAAATATATTAGTGTTGATAGAAATTCTTAATCTATCGTCTTACCTCATATATAAAACATTGGAATATCGTCACGAAAGTTGCACAAACTGCATGCAATGCGAAAAAGATGTCATTCACTTGAACAGGGTTTAGGCCTTTTGGATATCGACTAAAGTATTCTTGCTGAAAAAGTAAATAAACTTTTAATTTGAGGGTTTATAAGATTCATTAACATTTGTGATTAAAGAAACTAAAAAATACCTCAATCTCCGGAATCCAATACAATCCGCAATTAAACAATGCATACATAATAAACCCAACAATGTTGAGCGACAGGTAATCGAAGTTGAGTCCAACGACGCTTTTCCTTTTGTAATTGCTGTAGATTTGTGGATAAAAGCTTACACTCCATGCTACAAAGTATATCCATCCTACAGCGGAACTAATATGGTACAACGTATCCGACCTCTCGACTGTCACTCGGACGAATGCATCCGAAAAACTGGAAAGTAAACGAAAACATAGACATTAAATTATGTCGATAATTTTAAGCTGTTTATTTGAAAATAAAGGGGGATTTAAAAATGCTGGAATATTGAAAGCGAAGTGCATTGGTGGAAAATACGTGGCTTTGTGCGATTTATTAAATTTTTCTTTTTAATTTTAGTTTATTTCGGTGAATATCTGCTGCGGAAGCAAATATTTACTTGCATACCTTTGATGTATTCACGAATACAGGGAATAGTTTTGTTTTCGTTATATTAATTTGAAAGATGCGCGTAAATATTAGCTGTTCATAATTTTAATTTTGAAACAAATAAAAAGATTTTTCTATCAAAAAAACATTATTTTTCTACCAAAAAAACATTATTTTTAGTACATTTTTAATATTCTTATAGTATATTATCGAATAAAATGTTCAAATTATTTCATTTTATTTTAAAGTCGAGGGCTTTGTTCTGCAAATGCAAATAAATGAATGAATAAACGCTGTATTTTGATCCTTGTTTCATTACATCAAATAGAAAGTCGATAGAATGCCGATTTTTCAATTAAATTCTGTTAAAAATACGAAAAACTTACTTCAAATTTTCCAAAGTATTCAACTGATCCCGCGGGATTATAATAATCTTATAGAAAGTCATCTTCCTAATTCTTAATTCAACACCACGTACAAACTAATAAATCAACAAATATCACACATTGCTAATTAACCGAAATCCAAAAAAAGAACTTCCCCACTAAAAACTAATCAGACTAAAACAAATCACGAGACCGAACCGCAGATTAAGAGAAGGCGGAACTAGTTCGGTCAAAATCTCGGCGCAAACTGATCTCGGAGCCCTAAGTGTCAGAGTTTCGAGGCGATCGAACCGATGAGGTCGCCTGGGTTATCGGGCCTTTGAATTACACGCGGAATTGTGTGTTCTAGCGACAAATAATCCGAGGCGAAGGGAGGGGGGGGAGACGCTTTTCTCCGATATGACACAGTTTTCCTCGGCTTACGTCTCGCCAGGTCAAAGGCGTCCGAAAAATTTTCCGAGGGGTTGTCACCAAATTTTCCGTCTGGGATATGTGTGAGTCAGTGGTGGCTGGGACTGTCCGGATGCTGAATAATGATAAGGTATAACGTTTGGGAATTTCTTTTTTTTTGGGAGCAATGAACTGAACGAGTGAATCTTTTCGATGTGCTGTTTAGGAAAAATTTTACATTTTTTCTTGCACGACAGTGGAAGTTTATATAGAAATAATAATAAAGCATAATTTTTTATTGAAACGTGACATAGATTCAGATTGTAAAATGAAAAACAATTAAGTCATGAATATTCGCGTTATCTTAATATTTCTGCATAAATTACTATTACTTTGAGACTTCGAAGAAGACGTTATTGTTAAACAATATCAAGTATGTCCTTCTTTATTTTAAAAAAGTGCAGACTGGCGATTAAAGATTAGTAAAAATCTTATTTGCCTTCCGCAAGGAAAATTTAGCGCGTCCGATGATTTTGTTTGCCGAGTGGAAATTCTCTCGGCCTGTTTATCCCTTTTGTCCGCACTCGACACGGTATTTAATAACTGATTAACGGATAAGCGCAAAGATACCAAATGTATCAGTTTCGATGTGTTTACCAAATATAGGCGAAAGCGGCGAGGCTTTTGTTTCCGCGGATGGAAAAAAGCAGTTCCGACGGATTTATCACCCCGCAAACACTGTCTGCGATAAACCGCTTTTTCGAGATTAGAATTAACGTTTTCTTTTAAAATTTTCTGCTTTAAACTTTAGGAATTTTGATTTTAAGTAATAAATTACAACTAAATATAGATTAAATTATTTAAAAGAAATACATTGTTTAATTATATTAATTATTGAAAATGCAAAATGAAAATATAAATCTCGTACAAGAGTATTATTGATTTTGATATCTAAAATGCAGTGATTGGGTATCTAAAGTAATACTTAATGACTCCAAATTAGGTGGAATGATATTATGTTACAAGTCTTTGAACGAAAAAAGTTTAATCAGTCTGCATGATTCGTCATAAAAAAATAAAAAGCGATTATTGACAATAATTTTTGGCAAACAAATATTTCTAAATTTTTGTAAACAAGAAGATTTTATATTATCATATAAATTTATTAACATTACATAAGTTAATATGATTTCATAACGAACTTCCAGAGATTGGACCAATTACTGAAAAAAACTGTCAAAAAAAATTTGTCACTGATAGCTTAACACGAAAATTTTAACACAAACATAATAAAATATCAATGAAAAAAGTGTTTCTTTAGATTGATAAGGTTTTTTATTTCAGAATTTAAGAACAGGAAAAATTAAAATTTTTATCCATGGGTGAGTTTGGATAAAGCAGATGCAGAAATTTATTGGAGCATGAAGATAAATCACAATAGAAAGTTGATAATTAAACACAATGAAATTGCCTATGTACTACAAACAATAACTAGTTTCATATTTTAGTTCAACACATGACTCTAATAAATTGTTTAAATGAATGCAATATTAAAAATTAAAAAGTTTAACTTACGCTGATGCATCTAAACCAGTTACATTTGTACTAATCACAGCATAACCAGGTTTAAGTCCAAGAACTTCAATAGACCAATTGTATTCACCTGGTTTTGGGAAAAAATTAGCAGGATGTGTCCTAACTAAATCCACATGTTGCGATTCAAAAAATATTTCTGAAGCTTGTGTTCTGTTTTTCTCTCTAAAAAAATATAATCAATTATAATATTAAAATATTATGAAGTAATAAATAATTTTAAAAAATGATTTAAAAACAGTAAAAGTAGTAAGTGTTAATAAATAATTGGAAATAAACATTTTTTAAAAGTGCAAATTTTTCTAAAAATTAAGAAAGAGTTTCTGGATAATTGATATGTATGATAAGAGAAGTCATGATGAAGCAAGCCACGTACATTTATTACTAAGCAAAAGAAAAATAAAGAATACAAGTCAGTGCTTTTACTTTTATTACTTTTTAACACTCTTCCAGATAACTTCATAAACTTACGTTGAATATAAATAAAAATGACTTTGACCATGTAGAAGAACTCTTATATCTTGTTGTGATACTCGGAAATCCCCTCTTGCACCAACTATGACTAAAATACAAAGTAATGATCACATAAATTATCAAAATTGAATGCCAAACAAAAATTTGAGCAACTTTGTTTTACCTAAGATTAGCAGTAAGATTCTCGTCATGGAGATATCCATTTTGCTGAGATATCTGTAAACAAGAAATAAAATATATATGTCAAAATATTGAAGATAAATATTAAAGATTGATTTAAACTTATTTCAATTAACAGAATTTACTTGGAATCAAGATTAATAATCCAATATTTTTTATTCTATTTCAAAAGAAAGTTTAATTTTCAATATCAACTCATTCAAATAAAAAAATGACTAAAAATTGGCCTTTAACACACTATGCTTTTATTTAAATTATCTGCAGAAATTTCAAAAAATGATAATACTTTAACAGCATTAACTAATCACAGTGTAATATGAAAATCTTATCTGAATTTCAATAAGAAAAAGAAGTCTTAACATATTTGCTGACAGAGGCAGAATGATAAGTTGAAAACGTGTTGCAAGAGTACTTGCACTTGGCACTACTAGTCTAAACGTTTGTTTCCAGTTCAGATAACAGAACAGTCGCCACAAGCATATCTTGTCTACTGAATAATGAATCTTTATTTAAGCATGGAAAAATTGTTCATTGTAAATAATAATGGATTGAGGAAAAGCTAACCTGGAAGATTATTTTTCTGAGAAGATTTTACACAAGAAACAATAAGTGAAACGACATTTGTTGACGGGTGTCAATAAATTATAACTGCGTACAAGTAAGCTAACATTACTAAATTATCTTAGAAGGCGTGAATCAGAAAAAGATAATAGAAAACTAACCTGCAAAATAAATTGGCAGTATTCTGCAAAACCTTTTTACATTTTTAAACGAAATGTAATTACGTACAAACGCCGAAAAGTGGGTCGACTGCTTTGAAAACCGAAGTCTACATATTGTTGTAACAAGTAGTTTGTGGATGCTTCTTTGTCACACTTGTCAGTTCGAGTTTACTCACTGGTTTGTTTTCATTTGCTCGTGCAGCAGACGACAGACAGTCTAGTTACGCCGCGCAGGCGCCTGCCTCTACGCAGGCGCGCTAATTTTATTAGGCATTATTGCTGGTTTATTCAAGGCATTAGAAATTCTGAACTGGCAGGGTATGCAACATAATTTAAAACTGTTTTTTAGTTATAAAGTTGTGAAAGCCGAGCACTGACAATTGAGTAATTGAAAATGAATAGAATATTCTCTATTTTAATTATAAATTTAACATTTAATAATATAACATTTTATATATTTAGTTTAAAAATCAAACTGATATTCTTTCTGTTATTATTTTATTATTATCTTCGTAAAAGAAATCTGCGTGCAGCTATTGCAATTTTTCAAATAGGTCAAGCACTCTACTAATACTAAAATAATGATAAAATCCTTCAATGTTAAGCAGACCTTCGATCATCAAGAGCTCAAACACTACACGAAGGCATCGAAAACATAAGCAGCATAAATTTTAACGGGTCACGAGTCATCGTAACGAGTGGTCTCATTTTTTTGCACGGACACGCGTGCAGGCATTCCAAAAAACGGCCTGCTTCTTGCGCAGCTGGCAAAAGCGGCGCGTTTGACCTGCTAGTGACAGGTTTCCAGCGAGAAGACCGAGGAGGAAAAAGGAGGATGCCTCGACCGCCGTTTATTTATGGGGTTTTAACCTAGACCTCATTCGAGCGCGAATTCGAAAAGAGCTGCGAGTCCCTTGGACTCTATAGGATATCTGCATATACGTTTAAGCGCGGCGGTCTTCTAAATTTTAAAGACTGTGCCACTTTTCGAGTCTGCTTTCAGAGGAAGATTGAAAGTTTTAAAGATTCAAAATAAAAATTTATAATAATGAATTGAATGATTCTAATAAGAAAATTCCTCGCTTTAAGAAACGAATAAATAGAATTATGACAGTAGACTGGGAATTGTATATACAGTTTACATTCCTTCGATTAATGTTCGAATGAAGCTAAGTAATATAGCCTTGATTTTGATTATTGACCTTTCTTTACAAGTGTGTGGATGTACTTTAATTATCATCACGAAAATAAGCCTCGTTCGATTATTTAGTGCCTGTTAAAAGAATTCAACGCCCAAACCGTGCATTATTTATCTATCCACCTTATCTAAAAACTAATACTCATTTTGTAAGTAAATCAAAACAGTATTTGAAATTTCTTCTCAAATCTGACCTATTTTTCAATCTTGTATCAAAAGATCGTTTTAATAAAATGGTAACCGCACTTCCAACATGATTGGCTGCCGTTAAAGCCTTACAATATCATCAAGGAAATATTCGGGGCTCAACATTACGGTACTTAATCGATACATTGAAGCAAGTAAGAAAGAGTCTGGTCCAAAAACAAGGACGAACTTTCCTCCGAACCAAATAAAACTCTCTACATTCAGGAAACCTCGTCGATCGCGAGCTTTTTAAAATATGACACAATTCAACAGGCATTCCTATCTCGCGATATCACAAACATCATCGACAATCCTCCCGATCTAGAAATGAAAGAAAGAAAAAAAAAGCGCCGAAACGAATTGATAAATTAAACGATCCGATAAAGTTTTCATCTCCAGTGCAAAACTCGGGGCGCGCGGAGAAGCCAAGCGACTGCAAAGTTGAGGGCAAATTAACTGGAATTTCCTTCATCAGCCGGCTCCCTCCCCCCACACCGCCGCAGCTGCGTGTAAAATACGACGCCGAAATTTTCCGCGTCTCGCACGCGTCGCCTGTAAATTTTGCGCAAGTTGCGCCTCTCCCCCTCCGCTTTCCTCGCGGTTGATTTTTGCGCCGCCGTCTCCCCCCGTAATTGTTGATACGAAGCCCGCAGCGCGCGAGGAGGAAAGGCTCTCTCTCCTTCTCTCTCTCTCTCTCTCTCGTTAGTGCGTTAATAATGCCGAGGAAATTGCGAGCTCGGCCTTTCGGAAATTTCTGTTTATGCGCGAGGTAATTCAATTATTATACCGCGTTCTCCCTCCGCGTCCTGGCTGCGTTCGCAAAGGCCGAGAGTCACGGAGAATTGAAACTTTTGGAAGGCGAGATTGATAATTGGGGCCGAGCTGGGTGTTTGGCAGCATTTTTTTAATCGAATTGTCGACCGCGGGGGATGTTTTTTCGAATTTTCAAAGTCTTTTCGAAGAATGTAACGCCTAAGAATAGGTCTAAACTTGCTAACGCAGAACAAAGGAATTGCCGAGTAGAAAATATTGATCATTAATTCGCGGCTTTATCTTGGATTTATTATCCGATATTTTGTTCGAATTCGCGGCGAAAAACAATATGATTAATTTAAATCGAACAGCCTAATTTCCTGTATAACAAAATCAAAACTGATTATAAAATTTCTTCCCGCACTGAATCTCAAGTGTTTTTTCCGCAGGAGGCAATACAAACTGAGCCGATGTAATTCGCGATAAAATTCTCGATTCGATAATCGACGCGGGCCGGGCTTGAATGTTCGCCGCGAGAACAAAAAGATAAAAAGAAGCCGAGTCTTTAGCGACAGATTGCACGGCGATTTCGCCGATAAACGAGGATCGCAGCTTAATCGCTTACGCATTATATGAATAAACTGTCGCTTATCTTTTAGACGTGTCTCCGCCGTTTCATTCGCTCGGGACTCAATCACGTGCGGCTTTGCTCGCAACTCGTGCAGTATTGTCGAACCGTTTTTGCACGCATTTGTGACGGTGAAAAAAGGCGTGTTTTTAACGCTTCTTTCGGATAAAGTTAATTGCAGATGGATTTAATAAAAAGTGCTTAATACGCTTAATAATCGGGATTAGCTGCCTGATACACTTTTTTACCACATTCTTTGAGGTATAAATTTTTTTGCTCTTCAACATTTTTTGCGCTCGCGTTAAAGCAACAAGTTTATAATAGAAAATATTAGAATTTTTGGGTACGACAAACTATTTTTTAAGTTTTGAATTTTTTTTTTTTAAATTACGTGACATGAATATTATATTTACCAGATAGCGCACTTATCTAAATTGCAGTTAAGTCAATAAAGCTTTTGGGCTAACAACGTTTTATACTTTTTAAAATTTAATAATATAATTACGTTATATGAATATTATATTTACTAGAAAGCATACTTATCTATTTTAAATTGCAGTTACGTCAAAGCTTTTGCACAAACTACGTTTTATACTTTTTAAAATTTAATAATATAATTACGTTATATGAATATTATATTTACTAGATAGCACACTTATCTATTTTAAATTGCAGTTACGTCAAAGCTTTTGTACAAACTACGTTTTACAGTTTTTAATAATATAGATACATTTTCATGAAGAAACCTATTGTTCAATGAAATTGATTAAATCGGTTAATTTAATTGAGGACAGAATATTACTGTCACCTACTTAACATCATAGGATTTGCTTGATTTTTACTTGTCAATCAATTTGAAAATATTGAATATTTAATTAAGAGAAACGTGCTCTTTACAGAGAAGTTGCTATGTCCGAGCTAATTTGAATTTTCGCACAGTTTTTATTTATTCGCAACCTCGATTTCTCTTTTTCTCTATGTACATCCGAACAACATCCGAAATCGCTTTTCAGTTTTTATTTTTAAAATTATTTGCCGAGCGAACATTTAGCAAACATTTCGTTTGCACAAAGCTATCCGTATTCGCAAAATTTAAATGCGCAACTTACAATATTTGCACTCGATTTGAATACCAAATTTCTTTCCAAATTTTCAACACTTTATTTGACATCCAAACATTTGAAAAATATTTGGAGTAACCGTCAAAATCCCGTAGTATAAAAAACGCATCACAATTACAAACAACAATCACATTCGATCTCCCACTTGACTTTCAAGCGCTTCACTCGACATCTCGTCACTTTCAACTTTCTAAAACAATCTATAATACACACACAAGGATCCAAAAGACAAAAACCCCGCGGCACCCAACGACGAACTCGAAAATCCATCCGACGCCGGAGCGATCAGCTGTATCCAATCGCTCGAGATTCCAAAGGGGCGCTTTTTTTTATCGGCGACACGCCTAAACGGCAGGTGCACCTTGGCACATATCGTTTCCAAGGTCGCGCGGCGCTCGCTCACCGCGTAAAAGCCGACTCCGCGTGTCTCGTCTCCTCCGCGACGCGAGAGAGCTAATCGAGGCGGATCGAGCGGCGCGGCGCTGCTCTTTTTTTTTTCAGAGGCCAGAGATAAAGAGGCGTTTAACAGATATATATTGCGAGAGGCGAATAGTCGGAGAAACTATTCGCTTTGAAAGTCGATGCGCGCGCGATCGATTCGAGGCTCTCGAGTGCAAATGCGTCGGACGGACGGATGGATCGATGTGGGGAAGGTCGTTGAACGCGCGGTGGATTATTGCGGCCGATTTTTGGCGGATCGCCGAATATTTTGATTTTGGATAAAGAATTTTGAGAGACGAAGGCAGGCGGGAAGTCCTGGGCTACGTTCGCCAATTTTATCTCGCGCTTGCAATGCGGTCGGAAATTCCGGACACGACGCGAAACACTCCGAATAACGACAAGCTTTCCGAAAATGAATCTACTTTGCAAAAAAGCAAAATTCCCACTCTCTATCATTCTGCTCTTCTTATCGCACCGAGCAATCGAACAACTCGCGCGCTCCTACCTTGCGGACACTGCACTTTTTAGCACTGGTACACCGTCTGTATACTTTCGGCACGCGTTACCCGGCGGCTATAAGTGTACGCACCTGGTCGACTAATCGCTCCCGGCTCCGCTGCTGAATTTTCCTGCTCACGAAGCGCTCGTTAAATGCTTAGAACGCAGATAACTCGGCCGCCTCTTATCGGTATCCGTACAGTTCTTTCCTCCACAGGGGGGGGGGAGAGAGAGGGAGAGGTTTTGACGTTCAAGGCTCGAGGCTGGAGGTGCGAGCAGCTGTTGCTCCGGATTCGAATTTTCCCGCCGGACGTTGGGCAGAGGTCGTTCTGCCGGTCGACCCCTTTGATCCTCGTCCTCTGCTGTGTCGACGCCGACTCAACATTGATGCCTTGGCATATACAGGTGAAAGGGAGATTAGAGTTTCTGTTTACGGAACGTTTTGTTTTTTATTGGGCTGTAAAATTTGTAGGTGTTTTTAATTGAGAATTGACTGGCGATAGTGAGTATTAGCGATTCTTAAAGGAGAGTAAGCCGGTTTTGGTGGCTTTGATTTAGAAATATTTTAAAACGCTCGCGTTCGAGTGGAAACAAAAGAAAAATTTACTCGAGAAATATAATGTTGAGCTATTTATTATGCACGACGTTGTAAAAACTGTTTCACACCTTGAATATGTAAATTTAAATGCTGTTCGTTTTAAATTTATACCAGGAAGGCTTTAACGTAACATTAACATTTCAAAAACATTGTATTATTTAAATAGCTAATATCGAATATCTTAACTATAGGCATATAATGATTTAGCGGTGAAACGCGCGAATAACAAATTATAAAACTGAACTTTGAAGTACAAGGAAATGCTGATTAAAACTTATTTATTACACCTCTTTTTATCTAAAAAAATTATTGTTTCTGAAAATTGTGTCTCACGAAGCGCATAACATTCTCGTATAACATTTTTTTTTCTCAAAAATTTCCTTTCAAACTCGTTTTCGCTTTTTAAATCAAAGTGTCACTCGAACTTTACACTCCAAAATTAAACCTTGCAAAATCGTCTCCTCGAACCGCGAATTTCATCATCTTCACCAACGTCTTCCTCGCGAAAACGCGCACTTAAACCTTTTTCTCCCGGCACTCGAAACGAAATCCCAAGCGAACTCACCTGCAGTAAACACCTCGTCGTCCAAAAAAAAGAAAAAAAAAATAGGCGAGCCAACGAACACACAAAATCTCCGAAGCGTGATCGGTCGAAGGCCGACGGAGAATAATATATCCCAAGGACTCGGGCGGGCACTGGCGTTCGATCGTTCCTCGACGCGGTCTTTGCGGCCGCGCGACAATCGCGATAATGGCGCTTACGCGCTCGCAGCCGGCGACTTTATAAATTCGACGAGTCTGCCCCCCTCCTCCGCGATGCACCTACGACCGCGACCGGCGTGCCCGCGGACGGGACGCCAGGCTGCTGCTGCTGCTGCTGCCGCTGGCTGTCGATGACCGAATTTTTTGCGGACTCACTCGCGGGATGAATGGCGGCTCGTCAATGAACGCTGTTATGCAATCGGGGAGGTTTATCTGATTTTGAGGGGGGGAGTTGGGTGGCCCGGTGAAGTGGCCACTTGGAGTGGCTGGAAATTTTGAGAGGTTGAGTGTCTCAATGAATAAGCCAGTTTGGAGATCGGGCGATTGCGCCTCGAGGTGCAATTATTGAGGATTGTTTCGGGAGATTTTGCTTTTTGGAATTAGAAGGAGAGTTTTATCCGAGATTCTATTTTTGTTACGGGGGTGGGTAATCTTAGTGTCAGATCTTTTAATTGGAACGTTAGCAGCGAGCGCGCAGCAGCATTTGCTTATCGGAAAAGGAAATAGTGAATTCTTTGTAATTGTTTTATCTTTTACGGATCTTCTTATCGAAATAAGTTTTTGTATTGAAAAAATTTTTAATTACGAAGCAGCTGCACAACTTGTTGAGTTAATATTGAAGGACTTTCTTTTTAATGCCATTACTACTGTTGCATTCTCGAAGTTTTTAGATAAATTTGGCGTTACTGTCTTTTTCAGAACAGCTTTAATCTTTATATAAATTATGTATTAATTTTATATTAAACATAATTCAGAAACTGCCCCGTCGAATAAAAGCGCATTCGTATTTCGACTAAAGCGAGCATCAGGCATTTTCCCTGTGCGATTGAACAGCGAGCGACGCCGAGTCCGATGCACCGTATTTACGACTGCAAAAAAAGAAGCGCCTATATGAAGCTCATAGTGCGGAGGCACGCGATCGTCTGAAAATGAGCATAATGCTTAGGAGACGCAGTTGTCATCGGTCACCGTGAAATGACAAGCTGCAAGATGACGAGGCAGGATCGAAAATACCGGATCGATAATTAATTTTGTAATAGTTTCCGAGCGGCAGCCCCTCATTTTTTTTTTACCGCGAGTCGCAATTCTAGGATTCGAATCCATTTAATGGATTAGCCGTGTTAAAGTATTCAGTAGCCTTATTCCGTTTATTGGTAAGAGTTTAATTTATTGTGAAATTCAATATGCAAGAGGTTTTTGTTGATTGTTTAGTAGGTCCAAAGATCGATACAGTGAAAAATTGCAAGTTTTTAATTAAGAACAAACCTCTTATACTATGGATGGAGGATTACAAAGATTACTGTATAGATTTGGTTTTTCCAAAGAAAATTAATTAAAATCGCAAGCTTAAAAGTTATAAATTATTATTTATATTTCACAATCTTCATAATATTGAACTAAATTCAAAATTTGTAAAGAATCTATTTTCGTGACTTGGCACTTCTTGCATGAAAGCAGATCGGCATACGCAGAGTTTTTCCGATGTCTAACTATAGAAAATATTTATTTACATGCAAGTATCGATTTCCGGATATTGTATTTATAGGCTACAAGTCATCTGATTACACTTAATCTTATCACGATTTGAAAACTGCCTGTCTATTTATTACCGATTGCATTAAAATTGCAACATCTTTAAAGAAACCCTAAACTCGAATCGGCTCGTGCCTCGCTGTGTTAAAAAATACAATACTCGCGATTAAGGTTGCCTCCCGGTAAGTGGCATTCGTCTGTGAATCAATAAAATTATGTCATCTCGTCTGCGCCGGACAATTATCGGGGGCAAAAATCGCGTGACTGCGAAAATCGCTGATATTTCGCTGAAAAAACGATGACGTCTGTAGATTTTTTGCAAGGTTGCAATGAGCAAACTTTTCTAATAAATTGAGTTTTGCGGGATCCGACGAGCGGAGTCGATGACACGTCGAAATTAAAAATCGCCGTTGCTCGCCATGAAAGTAATAAAAAAAATCATTCCGTGAAACAGTTTTATAAAGTATAAAACATTGTTTTTAGAAAATGACGCATTGTTATTAACTGCTTTATTATCATTTATTCAGCTTGCCGACTCTCTTTTGTTGCAGACTGCAGTTAAGCCTTTGTACGTGCATTATTTTTATAATTGATGGAATACCAGTTTATCGCCACGGGAATTATTGGATACATCGTCGATACGAGGTTGGCTATTTTCTAGCCGATTATTCCGCAAAGAAGTAATTTCACGCACTTCTGCATCGCTGGGCTTTTAATCGCGATCGCCTCCTTGTTTACATTTCGCTGCATCGTTTTTCTGCAAGTATGATTCTGCCCGGTGTGAAAAATATTCAGATTGAATTTTCGATAAAATGTGGCTGCTATACTTGTTATCGGACTTGCGGGAAATGTGGGCAAGTGGATGAATTTACGAGTGCGGACTGCTGATGCAGAGAAAAGACGAAACAGAAATTCCGGCTCGATGATAAAAACAAGTTTAGACTTGTAATTTGTCAAAGTATAGAAAGTTTCTATTTTTGTAACGGAAAAATTATTGTAATACAGCCGACAAGAATAACCGTGTAAGTTTTAAATGTGTTGTAAAACGATTTATTAATGAAATTCTTTATGACGAAAAAACTACATTTTATTGCGCTGAGTAAGCAATTGAATGCCTATTTTTCAAACTACAGAGATACAACATATTGTGTAGCATTTATGAATATTTAAATACAAAATTCTTAGACCGATCTTTTCAATCATACTTGTCAATTTCAAGGATATAGAAGGCTTTATGTTGCAAGAAAGTCTACAACTTTTCTTTCACACTCCAATGAGTTCTGATACCAGAAACTGCTGCATCAGTCCGATAAATAAATTTAATTTGATGACAAACGAAAAAAATAAAGTACAAGCAATATTAATTTAATTTACTTCATTTTTATAACGATCGCCATATACCTAAGATGAGATAAAGTTACATGTTATTGATTGAAAATCTTTCGACAATCTCGGCGACGTATCGTATATTACAATAAATAATCACGAAACGGCCTCGTGATCGATGATGTCACTAGTCCTGTTAAATAATAGTCGCAATTAATTATGTCGACCGCGAAAAGTGTCACTTTAGGTAATTTTAAGTGCCTCGCAGTTTTTTTTTTATTGCAGTCTGTTTATGATCCGACTTTGAATTATTGACTTCAGCTTGAGCGTATGCTTTATTTCATTCGTAGAAACATTTTTGTCTCCGATACATTTCTGCGCTGGTTTAAGTCATTAAGATAATTAATCTAAGGATTTCTCTGGAATGATCGTAAAAAATTAAAAAACAATATGCATACAAGAACCAGCAACAAATCCTAATACATTTACCGCAGTTCTTGTAGCGATCCAGTGCAAAACAAACCCATCAAATAAGAGCCTCCACCTCGCCGTCGTAATTTTATTTAAAACCCACACGCATTATCGATTCCTCCCTTCCCTCCCCATCTACCGCGCGACACAATAGACCGCGTTCGCGAGTGCCATTTCACCTCGCGCGCGCCACGAAAATGCATTTTTCAATACTAGTTTTTTCAATAAGAGCCCCGGCCATCGCCGGTCTAAAGCAGATTTGCATCCCCGCGCGCATTGAATTATTAAAAAATAAAGGAGCGAGAAAAAGCGACACTCGATCAACGGTATACGAGCCCGATCGATTCCTCGTTCGGAGCGCTTTTCGGAGCTCGCGGCCGATGCAGAAAAAACTGGACCACTTGGCGGGGAGCGCGAAACGGCGGGAGTCGCGGATAAATAAAAAGTCGCGCGATGGCGGGCGATGATTTTTTAGCGACGGCGAGAGAGTCTGGGCCGCAGCGGCGGGAGCAAGTTTGCTCGTTTAATTTTATTGGGATTTCAGTTTGTTTGCACCGGCCGCGAGGACTTCTTCATATTTACACGTATACCGTTTTTATTCGACGCGGGGATATTGTCTTGAGTTTAGCTGCACTGAAATGTACGGCGGAATCGTGGGATTTGAATCGTATATATATAGTATACGCTTTTGCGCGGGTTAAAAATTTAAATGGGTTGCTTTAGTTAGATTGCTTCGTAGTTTTTCTATTGTGCAGGAAGTATTGTAGTATGTACAGAACTTGAAACATTAGGAAATTTTAAGGTAAATGAAAAAATAAAAGGAGTCTTTTAATTATTTAAAAAACAAAGTTACTTTTGTATTATTCACAAAAACAACTAACTACTTTCAAGTTTAAATTTCTTTATTTAAATATTTTCCTTGCTCCAGTCATCGTTATCGTTGAAACTTCTTTAAAGGCATGCAGATGTATGTTTTTAAACTTTCACATTTTCCAGTCTAAGGTGTGCGTGCATTTGAAGTCCGTTTCTTACCATAATATTCAGTAAGCATTTCATAAGAATTTCGTTATCTAATCATCCTAAAATCAATGCACATTTTAATGCGGCGCTAAATTTCAAGTAAGGCAGATTCTGTTTCAAATTAAAACCAGATCCAAAGTCCACCTCGGCTGTATAACTTTTCGAAAATTTCCAATTTTTAAAATTTCGTTAATCCATTGACGCGGCGAAACCAAATTCTTCCGGCGCGCAATCGCCGTCCCAACAGAATCCCGTCCGCTAAATCCTCGAAACAGCGTCTTCCCGCTCTTGCGGATGAAACTCCAAGGAGCTGCGGCGCAGCGGCGAAAAGGCCGATTTCCGAAAAACGAGAGGGAGGAGCCCTCTCTCTCCTCTCCCCTGCCTGCGGAAAATTTACACCGGCACGCGCGCGCGCCGCGCGGCATAATTGAATAGCGGCGAAACGACTTCTCGGCCGCGGCGAGGAACTTTGGAAAATTTTCTGCAGGATTGCGCTGAATTTATGATAATTGCCTAATTAGGCGAGTCCGCGAGCCTCGTTACGCTCGTTTAGCTCCGTCTCTCTCTCTCTCTCTCGCTCGAGGCAAGAGCAGCGATGCAGATAACCTCGAAAATCGACAGAGTCGTCGTCGCCGCCGATAATTAAGCGAAGAGAGGGCCGTGGCCTGCCGAGTTACTTCTCTCTCCGGCTGCAATTATGTGGAAGAGTCGCGAGGGGAGAGAAAAAAGGAAAGGTAGGTTCGTTATATCGGCTCTGCACTCGCGGGACACGGATTTTCCGATGACGACGAGCTCGAGAGGAGGAGGAATTAGGCGATCGAGGATAAAGCGACGCCTGACACTGTGTGCCTCCGCCGGCAGCGTTACTGCATGGACAAATTGGGAGCTCGCGGAAAATGGCTTTTTTATGGCTCAATCGGTGACGTTTATAGATGGAGACGAGGTTTAGTTGAAGCTTCGACCTGCTACTTCGACTTTTTTTGCGAGGCGTGATGGCTTGTTTTGTAATTTTTCATTTTTTTTACAGAGCCGTCGTTGAACGGGAGACAATTATGGTTCGAATTTTGATGTGGAAGGTTAAAAAATGAAATTTTCCGTCGATGGGCTTTGAAAAATTATTGAGTTGAAGCTTAATTGGCGAAGCAAAATGTTTAATATTATTTTTGCAAATTAATCTGGTATAGCGTGGAAAATATTATTCAAAGCAATTAAATTTTTACAGTCTTGGTTGAATTTTTAATGAAGTTCTCATAAACTTTTAATTAAAATTCTGAGATTCAAATTAACGCATAAACCAGCCGAAATTACCGGTCCAAAATTCTACGTACAAACCATCGCACAGATTTTCCTCGCTTGAAAACCCAGCTCGATCCTGCGGATAAACAAAGAGCATTTTAGCTGCGGGGACAATAATTCCAGGCCGATCGGGCCACTAAATCTCGGCGTCGCGGTTCCTTAATCGAAATTCAGCGGGGGCTCACGTGCGAAATAGAAAAAGGCCACTTGGCACGCGAGAACACGAGCAGCGATATCGCAGCGCGAAGAAGGAGGCCAGAAAGAAAGCGATGAATCGAAAGGCGACCGATGCCTGGCTGATTGGCCAATTGAGCCAATAAATTCTTTTGCCTCTCTCGAGATATGTACGGAGGCGGCGAGTTCGTTGTCCAGTTCGGCGGCGCCTATTACAACGTTTGCTTTTCGAGGAGGCCATCAGGAATGTTTTTCGGGGGGCTGGATTCCTCTTAGAGCGGCGCTAAATCGAAGATGAGGATCTCGCGGGATTTTACGTTTATGGCGAGGCCTATAAAGAAGGCTCGATATAAATGCAAATCGGCTGCGGTATAAGCAAGATTCATCCTAGATTTTGTTCTATTGCCGCGTCGTGCTTTTGAAATATTAATCTAAATTCTTTTTCATTAATGAAATTCTTTCGAGAGCGAATAGCTCGCATGCAGATGGGAAGGAAAGATATTACGTTTAAAATAAGGATAAATAGCTGAAAAGTTATTTCAATTAATATAAATTAAAGAAATTAAAAATGAACTCGGTAATTTTCGTCGCGAAAGTATGATTCAGCGTTAGAAATTCGTGCCGTTCCTTTTGACAATTTGAAAAAAGGCGATTCTTATCTGCAGCAGAGGGCGTAAAAAGCAGTCTACTAAGAAATAACTTTATGAGAGCGGCAATTACCTACCTTTTTAAACGAGCGCTGAAAATTAAAAAAGCATTACATTTCCTAAGTAATAATTTTTGTCGTTACATTCTTATTACTGAGGGCATTTTTACGACACCTTCCATCTGGCCGTAAAGCTGCCACACCGAATACAGTCCATATTCTGTTTTTATTTTTGAACTAATAGATAAAAATAAGAAAATATAATAAAACGTATATATAATTGTTGAAGGGAAGGGAAGGAAGGCTGGTAAATAAAGAGCGAAAATTTAATCTTTGTATATATAATATATTCATATATATATATTATTTATATAGTTTTTTACAAGGCACAGGTAGCTTACACACTTATTTTTTTATCTTTTATCGCTCTGTACATCACACGTATCGAGACGCACACGCATAACTATTGCTTTTTACATGTACATTCAACCCGAGAGATTACATAATGATTTTCTCCCGCGCTTCCAGCGTCGTCTCTCCTTCCTCTATATTTATATATTTTCTCCTTGGATCGCGTCGTCCGCCTCATTTCACTCTCATCCTTCCCACTACCTCGATTATTTATATTTATATCGTACGCAGGCAATTATCATACAAACGATAAGAACTTTATTACTTTACAAAAGTTTTTCATCTACATTATTCGTTGTCGTTTTTTACTTACATCGCCAAATTATCCAACCAATTTTATTGATTTCATTGAAATCGTGGCTTGGAAACTGAACTATTTGTTGAACAATTTAATGTAGACCCTCAAATTTCTCTATCGAAAGCGTTTTATATTGAAAATGTAGTTCAGATAGGGCAAGCGACTGCCCAGTGAAATACCGCCCCGATAAAGTCTTTACGCTGGACGTAACAACTTCATAATTAAAAATGACTTAAAAAGACGTTTATGCTCCCGCATAAAGCACACGAAGGTGCAGTTACATAAGTCAGAGTGCCTCCAGATAATAAAAAAGCGCAACCGCCATGCAGTAAATTCGCGATCCAACTAAAAAATCACCGCGCGGAAATAAAGGCGAGCAACAAATTCCCTGCCCCCCGACAGTTTTTTGGGCAAAGCTCTCGAATCCGAAAATCGACCAGCCCCCCCCAGAAAACCGAGCTTCCGAAAACCGAGCGGAGGTTGCGCAACCTCGATCCTCGGGTGCGGTGAATCAGCGAGAAAAGCCGCGCCGTCAGCGGAAACGTCCCGCGGCGCTGACATATAATTCGCGGCGGGATCTCTCTCGCTTCTCTCGCTGCACAGGCCCAGATTGCGCGGCGCGGCGTCTCCCTGACCTCCCGAGAGTCTTTCGTAACGGTATATCGGCGCCGATCCATTGCCGGCGAGAGATGCGTATCGTGACGACGTATCCTTATCTCGGCCTCGCGCCGCTGGTCAGTGTCTCGTTGGGCGACTGCGCTGTTTCGGCCTGTCGACTACTTGGCGCGGAGAACGCAATTCATTGTTTTCTGCGACAATTATTGAGACTTGACTTTAATTTCCGCTTGATCATCGATTGACAGAGGTGGGATAAGGGGGGGATAAGGTTTGGCAGATAAATTTTTTTCAAGTCTTCGAAGAAGTTTTTTTGCAATATTTTTCCCCGAATGATTGGCCTTTAAGTTATTTCAACTTTTGGACCATGAGCAGGTAGTTTTTAATAATTTTTTATGAGAGGGGCGACGTTCTCGTGCAGGCCTGGTAACTGCCGACTGTGGGTTCGAAGAAGGTATTAGTTTCTGCAACGTCAATGTCTTATCGGCGTGGTGGTGCAACAAAATTGAGTAAACTTCAAGCAATTTAGTAGATTTATTTATAAGGTGAAAATTTGGTCTTCAAATACAAAATTAGTAATAACAAGATACTGTAAGCGTTAGTTTAAAACCAATTTTCTTAAAAGAAAGATACTTTTTTTTTCGAGAATATTACATTTCCTGGTTAGCTTGAAATTTTGATTTGCATAAAAGATGATTTTTTTCTGAGAATTATGAGGCGAGACCACTTTTATAAATTTATGAGAAAGGCCTGCTAAAGCATAATTTCATCTAATAATAAAGGAGTAAATTCAATTATCATTCTCGGAAATTTATTTTTAGCTCAAGCCTCTGCATTATAAGTTAATTGTGAATAATCCTTTTATAATTAAGCCTTTTAATATCTTTTAAATTCTTCGCGACGGATAAATTAAATCGCCTCAATAATGCTTATTATCATCATACATCTTCTCCGCGCAAACACTCAATATCCTCAATTGATTGCGCAACAATCGATACCTTCATCGCACAACGAGATCGTTCAACTCTTTCTCCCCCCGAGGAATTCGGCGGTGGCAAAAGAGTAACAGACCGCGGCGCGGTCGAAAAAAGGAAGCTCGCGAAAGAAACACACTCGGCGCGGCGGTTTTCGCGGCGGCGCTGCCCGGCTCGAAATTATGATTAATGCGCGCAGACATCCGCAGTAATTTAGAAAATTGCCCCGCGGCGCAAAAACGCACAACGACCTTGCCGTGTTTTTTTTTTTATTTCGCTCGTCTTGCGCGCAAACTGAATCTTTCTGTCTGTCGGCTTGAGGAAGCTCGTTGTGCGTTGGAGTCGAATGTTAAAAGCTCGGGAAAGAAGTTCGGGAATTTATTGCCGAAGTTACGGCGCGAGTTTCTGGGGGGGAAATATTTTAGCACGCGATGTGCATTTTTCGGAAAGCTAATCTTTTCTAGAATTATAACAAAAGGTCGTTCGAAAAGGGTTACTCGACGAGAATTCACAAGGCAGCTTCCGAGAGGGGCAAACGAAAACATTGCTCTCTCAACTCCGCCGAAATTTTATTAAAATGACCAGTTGAATCCCCCGGCAAACCACCGGCCGATAAAACGCGACCTCGGCAATTATTTTCCACTTAACCCAGATACATCCCCCGAAAAAGTATCGCAAACAATCGACAGCGGCGCGCAGTCGGGTTGTGATTTATCGTCGGCGATTGGAGGCTTGATTGAAAAGCCCGCTCTGGCCTGGATCGTTCTTTCCTCGTAGTTGGCGGCGGCGGCGTCGGAAACTAGTCCGGCCGGTCTTGTCAACTTCACGATCGCATCCCGGAATCGGGCGCGCGCGCGAATTGACGGGATTACGGGGACGAGCGATCGCATCAATTTCATTAGGCGGCGTCATAAACGTTTGTCTGCGTTTGGCAGGCCGCCCGCAATTATCGCTCGACGCACGCTGCGCGGCAACCGAGCGCGGAGAGGCTAATGAGGTTTCGCGAGAGTTGTGCCGTCACCGGCCGCTGCTCTGGGCTGGGGATTCTTCGACTCCTGCGCCCCGCTAAGTTTCGCGGGGGTGTGATTTATAGGGAGAGAAGAAGTTAGGGAGGTCAGGCAGATTTTTAAGAAGTCTTTTGATGGTGTGGGAACGGGCTTGCAAGGCGTGAATGTTTTACCGGGATTTAGTATTTTGCTGGTGGCGATTCGGTTCAAAAGTATGAGGTCTATCACAATTGCAAATGAGACATGAAATAGTAAACAAATGAATTTTAGAATTAACTGGTGTTTATTTACAAAAGTGTATATGGTAATAATTTATTGGGTGACTTCATTTGCAGAGTTTTATTGATCTTTCTATTTTTAAACTAAGTTTTTAGTAAATGCCCTGGCGAGCTTATTATAACTCAAATGTAATTGAATGCAGTTTCATTTCATTATGCTTTTCCGAAAATTAGCAAAAAATGTAGAAAGTTAATTACTGTCCTTCAAATAAAAAATGGTTCGAATCATTTTATTTTGTTTTCTTGGTTTTGCAATAATTAAAACAGTTGATTAAAATTCAATGACGTAATAAAAAAAAATAAATGGAAAACGTAAGAGTGTTTGAAGGCATTGGTTCCATTTCACAAAACGTAACGATAAGAAATCTTCAATGAAACGTTTAATTCCGTTCAATCCTCCTTACCTCGAAAACATAAGAATATCGATCAGCCGCCTATTCCATCAAGTTTAAAATCGATCCAGCCCGCGGCAATTTCATTAAAAATAAAAAAAACCCCCATCAAAACCGAGAGCGTCTCGAAGCGTCGCGTAAAAAGGCGCGAGGCGCTGAAAAAACGATCGATCCCCTCGCGCGACAGCGTCGCCGAGAATCGTTGACCTCGATCCCGGCGTCTTCAACCGCGGCGAAGAAGCGGCTGCTCTTTAATTCCGCGCAACCTTTGCACGCGCCCTTTTTCAATCTGAATTTACCCGCGCGCGGCGTTGAATATTTTTCTCTTCTCCCTCGACTCTTTGCTCTCCCGTGTATTTTTTTTGCGTATGTACGGTGAAACTCGACTCGTTAGTCGAGACTCGAGCTTGCGCGACTTCTGCTGCGTATATATACGATTCGGTCGCGTGCGAGTAAGTTTTCAGGAGATAGGAATATTCTTGCGGCGGCGAGAAAAAAAAAAGATTATTCGCGGATGATTGTGTGTTAATGCCTGCCTGATTTATTCGGCGGTGCTCTTTCTGTATTTATTGCGCGACAAAATGGATCGCGAGCGCCGAGTACTGGAAAAGAGAATGCAGTTTTTGTGCGAATTAAAAGGGGGTCGGGAATAATAGAATTATAAACGCATTTGCGCCCCATTTCGTGGAAATAAAATTTATGGAAAATTTATATTCTTTTCTCAGAATGACGATAATTAATTAACGAATTATTCATTCGCGTTCATTCCGTAAAGTACTTTTTTAATTTAATGTTACTTTCATGTTTTTTAAAAAAGTTAATCAAATATATTCATTATATGCGAAAAACGGATGCGGACTTTTGTTAATTTCTATTAAAGCGAAATAATCCAAAATGAAATTCTTTTTAAGCAGAATTTATTTAAAAAGAATTTATTCGGTCAGTTTTGCCGTCTGGGTTACGTTTTATGAGAGCTTCGATCGATTTTCATTTGTTCATGGCTTAATGCATTTCGATCTACCGTTCGACATACCATTACATCCCAGAAATTTAATTTCGATAAAAACCATGGTTCCACTACTCTTTTCTGAAGACATTCTGTAATTGCCTGTGCGTTCTTCTTCAGCACTTTGTAAACGAAATTACATTAAGCTCGTTACTGACAGAGTTTCCAAGCATCCTCCTCCTTTGTGATATCAACGAAGTTATACGAGCTAGACGAAATGTAGTAAAAAACGCAACGACGTAAAGTATAAACAAGAGCTGGGGGTGAAAATTGATTGGCCTTAGACGAAGTGTGTATATATAATAGCAATTGCTTCGTGCCGCGGTGTGTCAAAATAGCAATATTGGCTTTTCATTTTTCCTCCTTCCTGGGTAAAAAATCTTCTCCAGACGACTTTACAACATTTTACGCGCGAATTTTCGTTCGAGAGCAACGCGGTAATTTTTAGTTTATTACTTGTTTATCGGTGACAGATCGGAAGAAAATATTGCTCTCGAACTAAAATTTGCGCAATATTTTTCGTGATTTTTTTTAATGATTACACAATTTTTTTTCTTCTAATTTAACACTAATGTTTTTTTTTTGTAAAACGATGTACTGAACTTTGAACGTTCACTTTCTACACGCCGATACTTATCAGTTATTACAAAGATACTTATAATTGTACAATGCAATGTCAATGATACAATATAGACTCTGCGTTAGATACAATAATTTTTCATGCTCTTTACTCTCACTTTACTTTGCGCTGAATCGAATGCACTACAGAAGAAATTTTAGTTACATCAATCATCATCGATTCAGTTTATCTTTTGACTTTGCTACTGTTTAATGAAGGACTTTAAATTGACAAATAATTATTTTATAGATTTTCTACTTGTTAGGAAAGAAAAAAAGGCGTCAAAAAGCAAACTGAATCGGCAGCTTTGCGCAAAGTTCTTATCGCATCGCGTCTGCTTTTTTCTTATCAGAATAAATAATCGTTACGATAGAGTTTTGTTGTCTAATTACTTCGATTCTCTTTATACACCGACCGAATTAATTTACAAAATGCATCATTAGTACACATCTCGATCACTATCATCATCAAGCGCCCGGCTTTCTATCTCATCTCTTTATTCATTATTATTGCTTATTGCTTGCTTTCGGATTGCGATGCTGAGGCAGAAAAGGAATGAACTTTCTTCTTTTTGTCAACGCTTTTTTTTTTTTTTTAATCATTACTCCGCTGAGCTTCTCAAATTACCGTGTAAATCTGCCCATAAAAAATGTAACATCATAAAATATAGACTCACCCAAAAATAATCAACTTTTTTTTTTCCCCCTCCGGATTTTCGAGATTTTCTGACAAAATATAGAACGCCACATTTCGATTGTCGAGTACGTGAGACCCAGCCAACAAAAGCAAGAAGGGAACAACGCAAGTTGGAATCGGTTAAAAAACAATCGTGAAGTAATTTATGAAGCTCAACACCTTCGACGCTTTGTAGAGGCGAAGAATCCCATTGTCTGGCGAGTTTTCTGCAAACGCGCGAGCGAGGCGACGAAAAAAAGGGGGGTACAGTAGATAAAGACGGCTTCGATCAGACAGACAGAGAAATCCCGGATCTCAGGCTCCTAAATTAATCACAGTTACAGCAATTTACATATCGCGTCCATTGTCCGGAGATGAAAGGGAATCAGCCGCTCCTTCTTTTTTTTTTTCATCGTTTTTCTTCTTCGCCTCTGTCGTCCCTTCCGAGGAAGAAATCTAATAGACACTTTGAAGCGCTCGAGGAGAATTACTTTCCCGGCGCGCTTAACGAGTAATTGGTGATTCTGCATCGGGAGAGAGAGAGAGAGAGAAAGAGAGTAAAGCGTCCGATCGATTTCCATTACAAAGTTTCATTCGGCCCTTTTTCGCGGTATCGAATTTGTAAGCAGCTGCGGTTTGTTACCGGAGCTAATAAGGGTCTCCGTCTCCCTTTTTTCAAAATCACTTACTAACCGATGATTTACGGCTCGTTCTCGGCGATAATGAATTAAGAGCCCACCCGATGAAAATCTCCGCGCGCCTTTCTTCAAAGTGTCCATTAGGTCAGTGCTCGGAGAGAGAGAGAGAGAGAGAGAGAGAGAGAGAGAGCCGTTTCTCCGCCCCTCTTCGCCTCTCCCCCGTCGAAGGACAAAACTTACGCTACGTCATCTACGAATGTATTGCGTCGGATCACTTCCTTAATATCGTTACCCTCTCGAGATTATCTACGTATATTTTCCCTCTCACTCTCGCACGCACACACATTTACGGACTAAAGCAAGAACTCGCAGTCGCAGATTAAGGACATAACTCACCGCTCCTTTCGTCCTAAAGCTTACATAATAAATCAAGGTTCCCGCCTTTACTTTCTCGCGTCTCTTACACCCACGCGTTCACCTTTTTTATTTTCTTCATTTTCTCCCTGCCTGGCGCGTAATAAACGTTAAATATCATCCTCCCTGCTTTCCTCGCGCGCGCGCGCGCCTTTTTGCCTCTTTCTCTGTGTGTGTATGTGTGTGTGTGTGATATGGTCTAACCCATAATTATTTATATATCGTATATTTCGTTAAACCTTAGCTTCGTTTAGATTTATATTCCTATGTCTTATCGCTTTATATACTTGGTAGATTCGTTCGTTCTCGCATTTTTTCCGGTAGATTCCTCGCACTATTCGTTCGCATTCACGCATTTTTTCTGTGTCTTTTTTTCTGTTTGTTCGTGCAGCTGTCGGAGTGCAATTTTACAGCTGGATGTCGTCTATCGTATAGTAATTAACGGTATTGCTTAGGAGCTACATTGGTATAAAAACCTATCAGGAAGAGCGCGCTCCGAGCGAAATTCACCCGTTCCTCCATTTAGAAATCTGACGACCGAGTTGTAACTCGACCTGATTATCTCACTTGCTTTACGAGTAAAAATTCATGGACATCCCGTAAGGATCGAGTCAAACATGTTTTGTGGATACAATTTACAGACAAAGAATACCGGTATCTTTAAAAAAAAACTCTTCAGTCATCTTTAGGAAAGTTTTAGCAACTGCGTTAAAAAATTTCGTATATATTAGCAACAAACACGTTGAGATTTGGTATCAACATCAAAACACCATCTTATCTCCGTGCATAAAGTCCAGCTGCAATAGTATCCTGCCTCGAAACGGCCTGCGGTTATCACGTAAATTCACCCCCCTCCCCCCGCCGTACAAGTGAAGCAAGCACATTTCACGCAGATGGACAACGACAGCGGACATGCCGAATTTCGCTCGGGATGCGCACGCGCCGTAGGCTAAAATAGGATCATCGTCACCTTTCGTTCGTCCTCGCCCACCTTATCCTCGCGAGGACTCCGCGGGCGATGGCTTCGGAGTGGAGTTTCGTCGTGTCGAGTGCGGTATTTAGAATCACCTGAACGCGGCGAGCAGCAGGATCAGCACCGACAGGATCAGTCGCAGGGAGTTGCTCAGGCTACTCGCGCCGTCTACGCATTGGCCTGGAAAAAATTGCGAGAGACGCGCAATTGTCAGTGTATTCTTTTGAAAAATATTTATATAGCATCGATTCAAATTTTAATAAAATTGTGCAAATCGACAATGGAGAAAAATTTACCACCCGTCCACAGACTCGCTTTAACGTCGACTCACCGATACCAGTGGCGTTGAAGGCGAAGAGCGGCGGCGGGGGCGGCACGCCCCTCTGGCAGGCGATCGGGCTGGCGGTGAGGCTGACGACGCCGCCGTTCTCCCGGTACATGAAGCAGAGACGCCGGGCGGTGCGGTACGGCTGGGCCCTCGAGCCCTCGGGCCCGGCCCAGGCGCTCGGGCTGCGTCGGGCCAGCGGCGAGACGATCACGAACTGCGTGCCCTCGGCGTCGAACCAGCGCCCGTGGCACGAGTAAGCTGCAACGGCGGCCAAGGGCCAAGGCGTAATCGATTGTACATGTATAGCTGATGGATCTTATTGCCGGCGAGCGACGAGCCGTAATTACCCACCCCCCCCGCAGCCCTTAAGCCCCGGCACTACATCACTCCGGGGACGACTTTATGAGGAGCGCCAAGGCTGCGTCCTCTCGCGCGCGGAGAGATTAGCTCGAGGTCGTAATAAGGTGCAGCTGGGATTTATATATGCACGCGCGACGGAGCGATTTGTGAGGAAAGAGGTGGATGGATTCGATCTCCGGGGGGTTGGGGGTGTATTTGCTTGAGGTGATTATTTTTTGGCGGATTTTATAAATTTAGAATGTAACGTATTTACCGGGGAAATACGAAAAATTAATAAAATTAGCTGTTAACGTAATAAAAAAAAAATTACAAAGTAATTTCGATCGTCAATCGCCGATTCGCGAAAGAGCCCGCCTGAATTAATTCCGATTGAAATCAACGTCGCCTCGCGTATCGTCAAATTTCGCTGAAATATATATACATTCGAAAAATCCTCTTCCCAATTGAACGAGCAGTGCAAACGAAATTACTAAGCTGATTAATCGCCCCGGCACTTAATTAATTTCTAACCGGCACAAAGGGATTCGCATAGAGAGATTTTAATAAAGTCGCAGAAAGCGATATCAAAATAGTTGTCCAAAAAGGCAGCGGGAGCGAGAGAGAGAGAGATAGCAGCGCCGCGGCAGCCGAGCTATCCCGAATATTCATTGATTACCCGGATTCCCAATTATCCGGATAGTTTCATCTGGAAATTTCGCTTTCGTATATAACCGTCTCCCCCTTTCCCCCCTCCGATATACTTTACCGGGCTAACGTTACACGCCGCTTCCGCGGAATCTCACCGCCCCGGCAGAAAGTGACAGGAACTTCCGTTAATTAACCGATATTGCAGGGATCCCCAAAGCCCGCGTACGTCGGTATATCATATATATATATATCGCGGTGTAAAAGGACGGACGGATCGACTAACCGGTGACAAAGTCCTCGTCGACGCAGTCGCTTTGAAACTCCATCCGGTCGACGGTGGAGCAGCCGACGGTCAGGGTCGTTATGTCGGAGTTGCACCTGGGCCGCTGCTGCTCGGCGTCCTCGCTCTCGGCGCGCTTCCGCCGCCGAGCCTCGTACGCCGCTTGGTAGTCGTCCTCCGCGTCGTAGTCGTCGACGTCCGCCTCCTCGGCTGACTCGTTCTCCTCCTCGATTTCGCGCCTCAGGCGGAGAAGCTCGGGGAAGGTGAGGAAGGTGGGGTAGACGCGCTTCTTCGGCGGCGAGATTATCTCGTCGACGTACTCGCCGAAGTAGTCCTCGTCCTCGGCTACGTCCTCGGGGCTCGGCTGCTCCTCGTTGTCCTGGCTCCAGCCGCCGCGGATCTGCGCGAAGTCGTCCATGTCCACTTGGAAGTCCTCGAGTTTCGGCTCGCGTCTCGCGCGGAATTTGCCTGTTGACGTAACAGGGGGTTTTTGGCTTCAGCTCGGTTCGTTTGATTTATTAAAGCAGGGCGGAACGAAATGATTATAATTTCAGGTATTCATATAATGCTTGGTTTGTTTCTATTCGATAGTGGTTTGCAGTGCACGTTTGTTACAAACTCAAAATTAATTGTTGAAAATGCATGAGTTTTCAGTTATAATTCGGCAAATATGCGATGCGCGAAATACGTGAAATGCGCTGGAAACCGCGAGCTGAATATAAACTTTATGTGAAACGGTGCAAATTTATACACAGCTTTAATAATTGATGTAATTGTATAATGCGATTGCACTGTTTATTTATGTTTACAATTCATGAACCGGATATTGTAGTTTCGCATCGTTTCCAATACTTTATCTATCTAAATTTGTAATTTAATCGTGAATTGGATCGAAAATAGATTTGTCTCTATTCCGGCATTACAATTACAAAATTAAATTATTACGAAAGCTTTTCGCGGGTATTAAAAAATTTGAATATACGATTATTAGTTTTCTTTTTCCCAAGAACTAACCCACCTCCGATAATAAAAATCCGCGGATATCCTCTCTCTCTCTCGAGAGAGAGAGACAATAAAAATCAGCCTCCCCCCAAAAAGCTCACCGTTCAAAAGCATCGGCCGTCCGTTCCTCTTCGCCCAGAGTTCCTCCTCCATCAGCTGGTCCTCGACCTCCTCCTCGGGGTCGCTGCTACGGGACCTCACCGGTCTGCGCTGCTGCTCGTGGACGAGATACTGATTGTTGCCGCGACGCTTCTCCACGTCGAACTCGAGCTTGCGCTCCTGGCCCCCGTGTCTCACCCGCTCGTTCTTGTAGCTCTTGCTGGCACGGCCGGTGCCGCCGTTGCCGCCGCCGACGCTCTTCTGCTGGGCGTGACTGTTGAGACCCGTCACCGTGAATTTACCGAGGTACGGGCACTGACGCGGCTCCGGTGAACTCGCTGGAAGAGGAATTTTTAGGGTTATTGCGGAGCTGCGACTGAATTTCTTCAGCCGAGTGGGCTTATGGTTTGTGGGGGCTCGAGGGTTTTTGGGGGTGGCAGCTGGACGGTCATTGCCGATGTGGTTTGTCAAATTTGTATATTTTGTTTTAAATTAATTTAAAGAGGCGGTAAAATATTCAGGGGCTTTTATGTAAAATACGAGTTTTAAATCTTTGATTTTATTGAATCGTTCACTTGAACATTGTACACGATTTTTAAAAAAATATTGGTATTGCGTCATATTCATCTGTGAACATAGCTGCGCTAAATTATGTAAACTTAAAATGTGTGCAATTCTTACATGCACGAACAATTTTATCGAAAAACGTTAGATTTTGAATCGTGTTGTTTTTAAATCATCATGGAATGCCAATATTCTCTTGTTTATCGGAAACAAAGCGTACAAAAAAGTACGTCACTCAGATAATAAATGTAATCTCCAAAATAAACGTTTATCGATGGACGGAAACTTTTAAAATGAATTACACATAAAAATATGAAGAATAAGAATATTTTTTACGCTGCAGATTCTTATTAATTATTAAAAATTATTTAAATTCTTTTAATTGCTTATTCAAAATACGTATGGATTACTATTCATAGGATGGAAAAGGGACTTTTCTGTTTACTATTAGCAGCTTAGTTTCTGCCCTAACAATTCATAAGCCATTTAGAAAGTTGTATGTCGGAAACTAACTTTCCACAGATGTGTATTTAACAAATTCATTTGCCTATTACTATATGTATATATACAATATGCAAAACTTAATATACTTATCATATATATTAATTGTAAAATAGATATTATCAATAAATGCATAATAAATATAAACCTAAAATCCATTTTTACCATAATATATAATGCTTATCTGTAAGTAAAGTTTATGAAAATTCAAATGCTATTTAACGTCAACAGGTCAACGCGAAATCATCCGCCTTGAAACTCTCCAAAAGCGTTCCCATCAAGAATCCCGCAAAAGCAAAATCTCGATTAATCGATCTAAAACTACGCGTAATCAAGCTCTCCATTCTCAGCCTCCGAGAAAGAAAAAAAGAACAGGCATCGGCGGCGGTCATAAAAAGTTCTCCGCCGCGGTCCAACTTTCCAGGCGGCGAGTCCCGGCGGGCAGATCAACAATGGAACGCCGGGCCGTTCGCCAGCCAGAAACAACCTCTTTCCTCTCGAGAAGGAACCTAATTATCGTATCAGCCGGATCTAGGCACGCCTGCCTGCACGCGAGCCGTGACGGGGGGGCGATGCTTGCCGCCCGAATCGAATCGCAAAATGAGAGGATAAAAATGTGTCGGCTGAGAATGGAGCAAGTTAATGATTCGGAGACAATGTGCAAGGATTTTTTTCTTTTTTCGCGGAGGCTTTTTGGGAAGATCGCGAAGTTTGAGGTTTTTCTTTGAATTTGACTCGATAAAGTTGGGGCGATAATTGTTAATTTTGCTTTTCTAGATAATCTCGCGAATCGCATTCCCGACAAAGCCGAAGTTTCTTTGGCAGCATCGAAAAGATCCTCGGAGCCAGAATCGAACGCTCTTATACAAGCAGATTACAATTATTTCCTCCCCTTCCCCGTCCGGCGTCCCTCGGTAGACAAAGCCCCCGACGTACGCGGAAAAGATGCGCTCGCTTCATCGAGTCCGCCTCGAAGAAGGACTTCCTCTCGATATTCTCCCCCGGCATTCTAATTTAGCGAGCGAGTCGTAAAAAAAGAAAAGGAAGCGCATGCGGCGAAGGTAAACAGGCCCTGGGAGAAAAGTAGTGTGCGCGGGAAAATGAGGGAGAAACAGAGTCAGGCGCACGAAGGCGGACGGAGAAGGAGAGACGCGAATCAGCCCGAAGGACGCACAATGCAAACTATAACGAGACAAATCCGACGGCTCCTCGCCCGGAGGGTTACACACGCGCGCCCACACGCGCGCGAGCTTTCATCTTTGAAACTTAACAACCCAGTCCTTCTCTCCTTTTTCTCCTCTCCTTCTCTCTCTCTCTCTCTCGCGCGCCGTGTGCACCTTTTCCCTACCCGGGCTTAAACCCCCCTGTGCCGGCGCCCAATTTTAGCCAGATAGTCTCTCTCTCTGTCTCGCTCCTTGGCCCGGGCATCGCCGAGCGGCGCGCTCCGCAGAGACTGTCGCTCGGCGCGCTCTCTTATTCGTTAAATCCGTTGCGTACGTGCGTAAGGAGCTGCCGAGCTTTGATTCGGCGACTCTTGGCTCCGAGGGAACCGCCGGGAAATGGAGGTACCCTTTCCGGGCTTCGTGCGCACTTTGCTTTGGGCTTATCGATCGGGCGATGGTCCCTGGGAGGGACTGAAATTATCGGAGCCTCGAAGAAGGTGGAAGAGGAAATCGTTAGTTTTCGAGCGTTTAACAGTCGATATATAAAAACACTCTTCGTCAAAGAAAATTTGATGAAGCAATACAGTACGTATCGTAATCTCTTTCCCTTCTTAATTAAACATCATCGGCTTCACCCGGCAAGCTGGCTTCAATCGCAGCTCTAATCGCGCAATACCGCGCCGCCTTTCCACGCTCGCCGAAAATAAATTCCCCCAAAACACACCTCAATCCTCCTCGGCTCTTCAGAGCCCGAAGAAAAGGGCGAGAAAGAGCCGAGTGTATACACGCGAAATATCGATCGCCAGTCGGTCTCTCCCTTCGCCGACAGGGCCGAGAGAGAGTATATACAGACCGCAGAAATCTCGTTATTTTTATGGTTAATTAGGCGCGAGAGCGTGCCGCCGGGTTGCGGCTCGACGACTCGCCGAGCCGTCAAAGGCGAAGGCCGCTTTTTCCCCCCTCCCAAGACGTGCCGACGCCGCCGCCGCCGACGACGACGACGACTTGATTTTTCCAGCTCATTAGGTGATTTCCGGCTCTCTCTCTCTCTCCTCCCTCGGAGCTCCGCTCCCCCGTCGACTTCTGCCGCCTCGCTCCCCCGCTCACGGCATTGACCCCCCTACCCCCTCGGCCGTGAATCTTTCTCCGCGGGAGAGGATTCGCCTTGGCAGGTCCTCCAGAGCGTGCTTACGACGAGCCACCTGATGAGAGCGAATGGCCGGCTCGCTCCTCTCGATTTATGGGTCAAGTTGCGCTGTAAATATGCATATTGCCCGCGCGAACTTTGAGAGGGAGCTAGCGCGCGCGCCCCCCGGGATATTTATCGCGGAACTTGAGCCGTATAAGCGCGCGGCGAGGTCAGTTTTTTACAGCCGGCGCGGGAATTCGTTTTACTGGGCTGGAGAGAATTATCGAGATGCGCTCGGAAAGTGCGTGACGGAGGAAGGTAGACGTCTGGCGGCTCGGATTCGACATTTTTTTTGCCCGGGGAATTCACTTAGCGTCGAATTGCCCGGCGAACGACGCGCGGCTGCTGGTTTTAGGAACACTTCAATTTTTGGGGTATAAATATTTCAGAAATCTGTTATACGAAGGATCGACTAGCGGATTGGGGTCGAAGGCTCGTAAAGTCGCTTGACGCGCGATCGCTTTTGAGTCACTGAGTGCCATCAAGGCAGGTATATAAAATGAAAGGAACGTACACCGGCTACTATATGAAGTTTATGAGCTTTCGATAGATATTTGCCGCGGGAAGAAGAAATTTCCGTGATTGATTGGCAATTTTTCATTTACTTTAATATTTTGCGAAAATTACGAGCCAAAAATTGTCTGTCAATAATGCAACTCTAAGTAGTATTTGAAATTTTACTATTTTAACCTATTACCAACAATATTGTACGACCATCAATACCAGCTTATCCAAATAGCATCTAAATCGATATAATTCCCCGGCTTCATTAATCCTCCTTAAAAAAAATCCCTTCATTCACCTCCCACACATCCTTCCCGTATCCTATTGACACATTTTCCGTCCGCTCTCCTCGAGAAGCGGCAGGTCGTCGAGGGCAAAAGTCCCGCTCGAAAAAGTCCGGAAGAGTATCGACGGGCCTATCGGGCAAATAGTTTCTCGTCCGATTTCTCGCGGCGATAAGTCACTTTTTTTTCTTCTGCAGCCCCCCGTGCGGCAACCCCCCCCCCCTTTTTGAATTGATTAGAAGGCTGTACTCGAAAAATAGAGGAATACGCATTTAACGCTCGTCGATCTTCCCCCGTAACTTTTTTTTTGCTCTCTCTCTCTCTCTCTCTCCCTCAAGGGTTGGCTTTGATTTACCGACGATGAATCCCCTTCCGCGCGTGCGCCGTTCCGCCCGGAGTTTCTATGGGAGAAAGTGATTCGGTTATCGGGGACCGGAGATGAGTCGTTTATCATTATTCGATTCTACAAGTGGCGCGATCGAGCCTGAGGATGAAAAATTGTGCCTCGATGAAAAGGGCGCCCTCTTTTTCTTTTTTTTTTTTGCCGCGATCGCCTATATCGTACTCCCTGCCGTTCTCGCGAGGAGAGCTGCCCCTTTTTTGCTCGGCCGAGCCTGAATGATGACGATCGTTATTTACGATAATTAGGGGGTGAGAGGGCATTGATCGGAAGTTTGCTGTAAATATTCTGATGTACTGTGGACTAGTAGAGTTTTAGGGAGGAAAGTTTTAGAGAGCGGTTGCGGTGAGTTTGACAAACGGTGACTTTCAATATTGGTCATGGTTAATTTTAAAATAGCCAGACTGCGGTGGGATTATGCATTATTAAACAACGTATTCCAGTTTGTAATACAGCTGACGATGCACCTTTGAATTGCAAATCATTATCAAGTCGCAATTTTATCTTCCTCGCACGAGGAAATTAAAATTCCAAACTCGAAACGTTCTTCGAGCGACTGAAGTATACCGATGGCGTCGAATTCCCCCCCGTTTGCTCTCGATAACAAACTCAATCACTTATACCGAACGAGGCGCCAGGCAACGCGGCCCGAAAAGAGAGCCGCGCGCGGTGCAAAAAGCGCACGTAAGCTTTTCAATTGCCGGGGCGTGGATTTTGCGTGCAGGAGCGATAATCTCCCCGGACGCCGACACTGACGGTTTATTACGCGAGGCGCGAAGAGCGATAGCGGAGACGAGTAGGCACGCGAGCGTCGGATCTGCGGGGCGAAAGCCGATTTCTCCCCGTCGGGTTACGCGGGGGAAGGGGGCGGGGGGGGGAGGGATTGATTTTGAATTTCGATGCGAGCTGTCCTAGTTTAGATTTTCTTAAAAAAAAAATAGTTGGTTCAATTAATTATAAATGTTTCGATAATAATTCAGCTTGCTGAATTCACGTCGACGTACCATAAAGTTGAAGTACATTTTGCTAAACGTCTATAGGAACTCCCGCATTTTACAGGAAAATTTACGCCCGAGTTAACATCGTCTGGAAGTCGAAGACAAACCGTAGAGGGGCAGACCGCAAAAGTTCGGCAAAAGCGGCGGTATAACTAAGAGTGAATAACCTCCCCTTTCACGCAATATATCGACTTGTTCACTCACCCTTTTTCGTCTATTTATGTATATATGAAGGCTCCCGGCTCTCTCTCTCTCTCTCCTTTTCCACTCGGGCGTGTTCCCTCCGAGTTCCGCGGCGGGGAGCGATATGAAAAGCAGGTGTATACGCGCGCGCGCGTTTTACGCTCGAGAGTACCTCGTTTTCATTGAAGGACTTTCGGCGGTGCGCCGATGCCGACGTCGGGAATCAAGAGGAGAGAGAGAGAGAGAGAGCGCGTCGATAAAGGAAATGCGGTAAGATGGAATTTCGACGTTTTCGTGCGTGGCCCGTTATTGTTGTCGATGCGCTCCTTTTTTTGGGGGGCTATTTAATATTTGTTTCGACAAATGGGCGATGGGTTCTCGCACCGGGAGAAGCTCGAAACGGCGCAGGCAATAAAGGGAGAAAAATGGTTCTTTATTATTTTTAACAGTATATAAGTTACCAAAGTTTATTAAATCCAGGTGATATACGTGCTGCAGCCCGGGCGCGAAACTATTAATACGTAGTTGAGTTTGATTTACGCTCGCAACCATTGATTGAACAGAGCTATTATACGTCCCCGGAAGCTACACATTGAACAGTCCCCCGTTAATTTCAATTCTCCTCTTTCACTTAAAAAAAGACTATCAATTCAGGAAAACGTAAAAGTGAAAAAGGCGGGGTACACGGTGCAGCGAGTAAACGAAAAATAAAATTCATATTTTATCTCCCCCGGAGCTTCCTCTCACTTTAATTATCGGCTAAAAGCTTAAGGCTCGTCTCCGGAAACCGCTCCGGGAGCAAAAGAAGCTAAGGAGAGGCGTTTATCTTAAATAAAAAGGCTACGAGAGGCTCATCGTCCCCTCGAAAGTCCGGCTCGGAGGCGGCTTGGATACACGGAGATAAGCGTCGCCCGGGCCCTGGTAGGAAGATATGCCCGGCTCGGGTCATCTGACCCGTGTCAAGTTCAAAGACGCGCGCGCTCCTCTACTCCTTCGCGGAGCGCCCCTTTTAGCTGTGCACCCTCTCAGGGCGGCTCTCGACACTCGTTCCTCTGCTTTTTAGAGGCTGAGGCGCGACGCCACCGCTCCCCCCCCCCACTCCTTTCTCGGTGTAAAGTCTTGCCTTTTTATCTCTCTCGGGGCCTCGCTCGAGTTTCTTCGACTTTTTTTTTGCCGGCTCCGCCGGGGTGTATTCGCTGACTGCCGCCTCTTTGGGCTTATCGCGGCTTTTTAAACGCCGCTCTCGGGATTTTCAGTGTTTTCGCGAGATAATTGTGTGATTGATCGGCTCTCGAGGCAGTTTAATTACTTAATCTGCAAAATATTATTGCCAGATTATTTTATACTTAGCTACAAGCAGGGAATGAAACTTAAGCTATATAATTTTCAAACATTCGCGCCGCAATATTCATGGCCACTTTATTAAAATTCGACGGTGATCCCGTAGCGCATTTCCCTCGTTCCCCCCTAAAATTCGGCTAACCAGCAAAGCAGAAAAAAGTGAAAATTCGCGGGGGATCGGTTCGATTCCGCGGCGCGTTCGCCCCTTTGAGACTGAAAGAGCACCGAGTCTGCGGGCCGTCTTGTGCGCACAGGTACACAGGAGATCAGAAACATGCCTCGCTCGAGCTTTAAAAAAGTGCGCGCCGCCTCTCCCGCGATCCAGAAATTATGCCTTTGCCTCGATATGTCTCCCTCGATTTCCTCCCCATGAAATTCAAACGCTCCATTTCCAAGGCAATGCCTCGAGATAAATTGATGAAGACGCGCGCGTCCCAACCCTTTCTTCCCGTCGCAAGCTACCCCGCGTAAAAATAGATAGTATAGCCAATGTATTGCATATTTCTATTAGCAATATTTTGGCAATGTATTGGACTTAT